>CAXAKX010000249.1:0-44563 GCA_963969525.1 Ontholestes murinus
GTCTTTGTCCTGTGCCCGAACTCGTGGTACAGAAGGGAGCACCCTCACTACCTCGGCCCTCCATCCGAGTCACGCCCATACAATCTGTCGCTTGGTTTTCGCTGCGTGCTCTCAAATTGGCGCATACATTATTTGACAACATGTTCTATCGTTACATGCATCTTAATAACCGCATGCATAATGCGACATACTGTAGATAATGTCACATCGAGACTGCATAATGTTTCGGCGGTAATAACCAATAATTTTACTACATAAAAAGGCAGAAAATGGTAATCTGACCACCACTAACTTACTTTTCTTAACGGTAACCAATAAATATTCATTTTTTTAAATACGAAAACATTTTGTGAATCTACTACAGTGAGTCTTACTAAGACTACAAAACAAAGATATTTTAGATTGTTTAAATGTGACTATAACATGAAAATAATTTTCTTCAACGAACTAAAGGATTTGAATACATTTTATTAATAAATATTAATTTTCTGTTCTAACCGAATATTATTTTTCCTAATTTTCAAACTCAAATTATAAAGTACGTGATATTTATACAACAAATAATTGCAAATAATAATGAAAATAGTAACTTATAAAGATTTAATGTGTATAACTTATATCTTTAATGATACAGTTTGTGAAAAAGTTAATATTAAGGAATATGCACGAAAATATTTGCTTAAAATCTAAAACAAATGAGTCTTATTAAGACTACAAGAACAAATCACTTTTGAAACAACTACTTCTCTAGCTAATACTTCGACAGACATTAAATGATACAAAAGTAATTTGCCTGTTACAAAATAGCAAGGTTATCATCAAAGCAACACTACTTTGCACGTATTTCTTTCTATAAAATGAACTAGAAATGATTGAATGTACGTTAAATAATTTGTGGGTGCCTATACTATGGTAATTTGGAACAAGAATTTAATTTAGGTTGATGTAATTAAAAATAAATTAGCAAAAAGCAATTATATATATATATATATATATATATATATATATATATATATATATATATATATATATTGTAGGATGTAACAGCCGTTACAGTTAAAGAAACATGGGGGGTGGAGTAACGGGTATGCGGCTACAGCCGTCCCAGGGTGTCCCGTTAATGCGGGGAAATGGCTAGACCATAGATTCCTGGGGTCAAAATATGACGATTTGACGCAACTTATCTATATCCAAAAATTTACGGTTAAGCCGGAATTTCGCTTCAAAGTTTCAAAATTTTTTATTTCTTTTGTTTATAACAATTGAACGCTTTATTTGATTTGAATGAATATATATACATATATATATATATATATATATATATATATATATATATATATATATATATATATATATATATATACAGGGTGTCCCGTTAATGTGGGGAAATGGGTGGACCACATGTTCCTGGGGTCAAAATATGATGATTTAACACAACTTATCTATATCCAAAAATTTACGGTTAAGCCGGAATTTGTCTTCAAAGTTTCAAACATTTTTATTTCTTTTGTTTATAACAATTAAACGCTTCATTCGATTTGAATGAAATTTATTATTAATAACTACCATACTATAATACATCATTTCAGTTATTATTGTCATTAGTGATTAACAGGAAGTTTAAGAAACAATAGTACCACCACTTAAAAACTAAAATATTTTTTTATTGGTGCATCCAATAAAAACTAAAAAAATACTATCTAAAAGAGAATTTTATTTTACAACTTTTTTGTCTCTTAATAATATTTGATATCTTGTACGGTTTTCGCACAAAAAATAAAATATATATTTTTTTATCTAGTAAAAACAAAATCTAGTTTTCCATCAATTCAAAAATATATGTTTTTCGTGGCCGTCTTTGTTTAAAAAATGTAAATTATGTAAAATAATAATTACTGAGTGTCTTTAAATCATTTATTTTTAACTTTATTATAGTTCATAAATATTCATATTTTCAGCAAACAGATTTCTTGTTTGTATTAGGATTTTGCGAAAGAAATTGTCTAAAAAGTGTTAGATGTTGTTTTGATTTATTGTATCAATTAATATTATTTAATTTTTATTCAATTCAGTAAGTTGATTTACTTATTAATGAGTGCAAATGAGCATACTATATTCATATTTTATTTTTTTGTGCAAAAACCATAAAAGATATCAAATATTATTTAGATACAAAAAAGTTTTTAAATTAATTGGTCTTTCAAAAAATAATTTTTTATCTTTTATTGGATGCACCAATAAAAAAATATTTTAGTTTTTAAGTGGTGGTACTACAGTTTTTTATACTTCCTGTCAATCACTAATGACCATAACAACTGAAATCATGTATTATATTATGGTAGTTATTAATAATAAATTTCATTCAAATCGAACAAAGCGTTCAATTGTTATAAACAAAAGAAATAAAAAATTTTGAAACTTTGAAGACAAATTCCGGCTTAACCGTAAATTTTTGGATATAGATAAGTTGTGTTAAGTCATCATATTTTGACCCTAGGAACATGTGGTCCAGCCATTTCCCCACATTAACGGGACACCCTGTATATACACAAATAACTCCAATTGTAGGAAATTCCGACATTAATGATATTATGGGTACTGACGATTTCGTGCTGATTATTAAGAAGGTAATCCCCCCTACTGATGACCCTCCTAATCTTCAATCCCTCTAATAAGTTGAGTTCCGACTTTTTCAGCAAAAATGAATCGCTGTAATTTTGCCCATTCGGTCCTGTGGTTATGCAATGGTCGGCTAATCCAGTGCTTGTTGATGCGTTTATGATCAGCACGAAATAGTCAGTACTTCGTGCTGATCATAAACACATGAACAAGCACTGGAGTCATCAGTAGGGGGGATTACCTTCTTAATAATCAGCACGAAATCGTCAGTACCCATAATATCATTAATGTCGGAATTTCCTACAATTAGAGTTATTTGTGTATATACAGGGTGTCCCGTTAATGCGGGGAAATGGCTGGACCATAGATTCCTGGGGTCAAAATATGATGATAAAACACAACTTATCTATATCCAAAAATTTACGGTTAAGCCGGAATTTGTCTTCAAATTTCTAAAAATGTGTATTTGTATTGTTTATAACATTTGAACGCTTTATTCAATTTAAATGCAATTAGTTATTAATAACTACCTTAATATAATACATTATTTAAGTTATTATAGACATTAGTGATTATCAAGAAATATAGAAAACAGTAGTACCACCATTTAAAAACTACAATTTTTTTTTTGTGCATCCAATAAAAACTAAAAAATACTGCTTCAAAGAGAATTTGATTTTAAAACTTTTTTTGTCTCTTAATAATATATGATATCTTGTACGGTTTTTGCACAAAAAAATAATATACATTTTTTTATCTAGTAAAAACAAAATCTAGTTTTTCATCAAATCGAAAACATTTGTTTTTCGTGGCCGTCTTTGTTTAAAAAATGTAAATTATGTAAAATAATAATTACTGAGTGTCTTTAAATCAATTATTGTTAACTTTATTATAGTTCATAAATATTAATATTTGCAGCAAAACGATTTCTTGCATTTTGCGAAGGAAATTGTTTAAAAAGTGTTAGATGTTGTTTTGATTTATTGTCCCAATTAATATTATTTAATTTTTATTCAATTCAGTAAGTTGATTTACTTATTAATTAGTGCAAATGAGCATACTATATTCATATTTTATTTTTTTGTGCAAAAACCGTAAAAGATATCAAATATTATCAAGATACAAAAAAAATTAAATTAATTGGTCTTTCAAGAAATAATTTTTTAGCTTATATTCGATGCACCAATAAAAATATATTTTAATTTTTAAGTAGTGATACTACTGTTTTTTTATACTTCCTGTCAATCACTGATGACCATAATAACTGAAATGATGTATTATATTATGGTGGTTATTAATAATAAATTTCATTCAAATCGAGAAAAGCGTTCAATTGTTATAAACAAAAAACTAAAAAAATTTAAAACTTTGAAGACAAATTCCAACTTAACCGTAAATTTTTCGATATAGATAAGTTGTGTTAAATCATCATATTTTGACCCCAGGAATATATGGTCCAGTCATTTCCCCATATTAACGGGACACCCTGTATATACAGGGTCCTGCAACAGTGCGTCGGGCTTTCGTAGCGCCTTTCTCGTAAGAGATAGAAAAAAATGTTTCTTATAAAAATTTATTGAATTAAAAATCTCTATGCCGTAAAATTATTTTCAAATATACACGGTGTCCCTATTTTCCGGTATAACAAAAGCAAACATTTTTTTAAATGGAACACCCTGTATATTTTTTCATTTTCTAATTTGGATAATATTTTATAACTTGAACCTTTTTTTGATTTTTAATTTCGATATGGCATTTCCGAGTTATTGACGTTTTTCTGAAAAAAAATGTAAAAAGCGGAGGTTCACAAAAAAAAATATTCTGATGTTCTATTTAAAATTTAAGAAATTTTCTTTTTCTAATGGTTGGTCATAAGTACTGTTTATGTACCAGAGTTAAATATGTTCACTCTTGAGGAACCCTGCCTTTATTACAGACACGCCATTTTCTAAAATTTCAAATTGTCGTAACTCTTTTTTTTTAAAAGGAATCATATATTTTTTTAAATTTCATATTATTCTGCATCTAATTTCCTACAAAAAATATTAAGCATACTTTATACCTAAAAGTGATATTTTTTAAGATACAAAAAAATTTATATTTCAAACGGTCCTTGAATACGAATTTGTTTTTGAATAGATAGCCATGACTGAAAAAATGCATCTGTCAATTAAACAATTAGTTTGACATGTAAATCTCTCTGATATTTGCTGCAAAGTGATTCTCTTCGTTTCGCGGTAAAAGAGACAGCAAATTATCATTATGGATTTCGAAAAGGACGAACTAGTCGATACGATTTTTGTATTAAAGGAGGCTGCTGGAAATTGTTTATTAGTGGCTAGAAATTACATAAAACGTTATCTCGGCAGAAGACATCCGGAGGAGAAATGTTTTAGGGACTTACTCAATAGATTTATTGACATGGGAAGTGTGAATTACAAATAAAAAACAAGAAAGAAAAAAGCCTATCATCAACGAGAAAAACCAAATTTCAGTGCTATTAACAGCAACTGAGCATCCCCATGTGAACCAAAAAGACATTGGTATCATGCATATCATATTCAGCTACATCAAGAACTGAGTAATACTGATCAGGGGAAGACAAAAAATACAGGAGGATCTTGCGTTTTTCCAATATATTTTATTCACGGATGAGACGACATGCCATAACAACGGATCTGTCAATAGGCACAATTTTCACTATTATTCAACTGATAATCCGCATTTTATGAGACAAGTTGATCATCAGTATCGACGGTCTTTGAATGTTTGGGGCGGAATTTTTGGAAATCATGTAGTAGGTCCACATTTTTTCGAGGGCCATCTCAAAAGGCCTATGTATTTGCACTTCTTGCAAATTGAATTACCCGGAACGTTAGCTAATATACTCTAACTAACAAGAAACAGGGTGTGGTTTTAACAAGACAGAGCACCTGCCCAGTGGATTGGTAGGAATGGACCCACCAAATGGTCTGCTAGATCTCCGAATCTAACAAAACCTGACGTTTTCTTGTGGGGATACTCAAAAGAGGAAGTATGTATAATTAAATGGTTATTCTTGTGAAAAGTATTAAATATCTCAACAACTATGGGGTTTAGACAAATTATTATTTGCAAAGTTTGGCATTTCTTTCTAATCTAATCCAATAATAAGAAAAATAATTGTTTTCGCCTATTGGGGTAGCTCTGAGCATAAATTCTTTAGGCTTGCAAACAATTAATTCCACTTTCTCCAGTAGCATCAATTAATTCTTTTAAAAATTGCATTGTTATAATCGTAACATACAATGCAACCATACATACCAAACTTATTGTTTAATTGACAGATGCATTTTTTTCAGTCATGGCTACCTATTGAAAAACAAATTCGTATTCAAGGATCGTTTGAAATATAAATTTTTTTATATCTTGAAAAATATCACTTTTAGGTATAGGGTATGCTGAATATTTTTTGTAGGAATTAGATGCAGAATAATATAAAATTTAAAAAAATATATGATTCCATTAAAAAAAAGAGTTACGACAATTTGAAATTTTAGAAAATGGCGTGTCTGATACAAAGGCAGGGTTCCTCAAAAGTGAAAATTTTTAACACTGGTACATAAACAGTACTTATGACCAATAATAGGAAAAAGAAAATTTCTTAAATTTTAAATAGAACATCAGAATATTTTTTTTTGTGAACCTCCGCTTTTTACATTTTTTTCAGAAAAACGTCAATAACTCGGAAATGCCATATCGAAATTAAAACCCAAAAAAAGGTTCGAGTTATAAAATATTATCCGAATTATAAAATGAAAAAATATACAGGGTGTTCGATTTAAATAAATGTTTGCCTTTGTTATACCGCAAAATTGGGACACCCTGTATATTTGAAAATAATTTTACGGCATAGAGATTTTTAATTCAATAAACTTTTATACGAAACATTTTTTTCTTTTTCTTACGAGAAAGGCGCTAGGAAAGCCCGACGCAATGTTGCAGGACCCTGTATATAATTTTTTCATTTACTGTAAGTTGGTTTTCCAAAAAAATGTTAAACTAATAGTCTGTTTCTTCTCTCTGGTAGATGTTCCATAGTATAAGAAGAACTTACAGAATTAAGAAAATTTTGGAGATTGAAAATAATCATGTTCCAGATAATAATCCTTTAGAAATTTTACACTACGCCGAAAAAGGTCCGAAATTGGACCTACTAGAATACACCGCTTCTAATCCGCCTTGTATAAATACCACCACTGTATGTTTGATAATGGCCGTGTAAGGTTGAAACTATAGTTACGAAATAAATTCCGTGTGTGATATTAACAAAGTAAGTTTTATTTATCATTTGATAAAGTTCCTCATATACCTCTAGTTCGTCTAAAACCCCAAAGAGACTTACAAAAGAATACTTACTCAAGAAAATATCATAAACTTTAAACAAAAGTGGGTCGTGTCCTATATCAACTATATCAACTCAAGACCTAGTGTTTCTCATAGATCTGTATGATGGAGGCAAAGCCTCTTGAGGAGACGTAAGCATTAACAAAGCATAGGTAGTTCTTTCAATTAACTGCCTGAATTCATGTATAGAAAGAGCGAGCTAGAAACTCCAATGGTCATCTCAGCAAATTTGCATGCCTATTATAATTGTTTATTTAACATGATCGTCTTTTTTGTTTTAATGAAGACGTAATTATTAAGATATATTTGTAATTACATCAACCTAAATTAATTTCTTGATCATAATATAGTCACTCACAAATTATTTAACGTACATTAAATCATTTTTAGTTCATTTTACAGAAAGAAATACGTTCAAACTAGTGTTGCTTTGATAGCCTTGCTATTTTGTAACACGCAAATTACTTTTGTATTATTCAATGTCTGTCGAAGTTTTAGCTAGAAAAGTAGTTGTTTCAAAAGTGGTTTGTTATTGTAGTCTTAATAAGACTCATTTGTTGTAGATTTTACGAAATATTTTCGTGTTTTTTCTAATTATTAGTTAATTTTCTACAACGTAAAGGACTTATATATTTTATTAAGATATACTTTAAAATTAAGAACCATCTCGGATAGATAAATTGCCTGTAATATTTTATAATTTTGTTTTTCAATAATTAAATACTTATTAACTAATGTTAATTTTATATACAGAAACTTCCCCAAAACAAATTATATTGAAAAATCAGAATTAAATTTAATCAATAGATTCAGGTTTCTAAACAACGATTTTTATAACATTTTAACAAAAAACAGCTTTCCCTAAATAATAGAAAAACATTCTTTCCATCACATGTACACACATGTAAGATACAATTTAGATAGACAAGGAATAAAAATATTAGTGAGTTTGCACTGACACAAGTTCACAATATTTACTTATTACAGAAGAAGTTGCACAAAGATTTAAGTTACTTTGTTATAGAATATAGGCCATAACATGTGGCTAGCGTATTCCACATTTAATAAGCCAATGCCAATTGGCACATAATCTGCATAAGAGAATATAATATAAAGCAATCATCCTAATGGGTTTAATCAAAACTAGCAATCTAATAGGAAACAGTCTGCTGTTCTCTCTTATTGACCGGTATTTCGCAAACCACAATTGATTACAATGTACTATGATAGTGAATGTCTTTGCCATCCAAAGCATTATCGTATTGATTTAATTTTAATTATTGTAATTATTTGTTCTGACACGAAAACTGAACATAAATTTAATACAAAAACATTTAAAACATTTTTCTTTCTAAGTGTTCATTAAACATGTGTAATTTTTAACCGTATAATACAGTAACAACAATGTTTACCTTATTATTACCTTATTAATTCAATTATAAGTAAGGCAAATTGCAAGCACTCGTTCAACCTTTAAATATTGGCTTGACCTGTACTAAGCATACAACGCAAATAAGATAATAACATAATTCAAATTCATGGCCATTTTCTTATTATTACTAAATTGCAGTTCATAATATTAAAAGTAACAGCAACAATCATAAAAATCAGCAATTCATCTGACAAAGCTTTGGATAGATTCCAAGGCTTCGTTGTAGTTGATTACAATCAACAGCTATATTTCCATTTAGAAATAAACGGGTTTTAGGCCTCTAAGGATTATACATTCCCAGTATTATACATAGACATCATGCTAATAATAATAATTATTATTATTATAATGTATATATTTATTGCCCATACAGGAAACGAATCCCAATTACAAGACAAATCATATGAGTATACAATATAAACAAATATCCATAATACAAAAATGTAATTATTAATACAATATAAATGACTGTGTACGTTCAAGATATGAAATGATTGAACCTAAAGTATCACAAAAAATGTCACAATGTGGAATATCATTAAAATTATTAAAAATAATATTTAATGGAGATTTCAGCCCATAATGTGTTCGATGGCATACGATATTAAAAGTTGGCTTCTGTCTGCTGCTGAAAGATGGTACATGCAGTCGAACTTTGCCTAATATGTCGGATGAGTCAACAAAACCATGCAATAGTTTATAGAGAAAACTAATACCTGTCTTTTGTCATCGGTACTCAATCAATCAAAATCAAACAATTTAAATAATTCATTGTGATCAAAACCTCTAATTGGATAATGACATACTAACTTGAAGTGTAAACATTTTAACAATTTGCGTTGGACACTCTCTAGAAGTTAGGACTGTTGCTGGTGTTGGGGAGACCATAGCAATGCCGCGTACTCCAACTTGGCACGTACATACGCAAAATAAATGGTTTTAAATATGGGTTTTGAAAACTTGTTGAATTCCGGCAAATAAAGCCAAGAGATTTAAAAGCATCATGCGAGTGCAGTAATTCCACGAGTACGTAATTGACTTACAGCTCGAGTTGTGTACTATACTCTTTCTACTCCCATTCATTATAATTTGGAAAACTTTGCAATATTGAGGTTATGTTTCACTATTAAAACACTTCGCAGCATCGAATACAAGGCCCATAGAGATGAAGGTTTGTATTTTTAATTATTTCGCCAAAATAGGCTAATAACAAATTTTTCGAAAAAGGCTGAACACTATTATTACGCCAATCCATGAATTTACCGTAAACCACTTCGTAACGCGCTTTGGATTTTTCCGGGAGAAGATCCGCTGCGGTATGTTCTGCTAGTTACCTAATTTCTGGTGGAGTTCCAACAATTTCTTCTGTGGGGTCATTTTCACTTATTTTAACAATGAATAAATGAATTATTAATAATAATTAAACCAAAATAACGTCAATATAATGTGTATTCAACAACGATAAATGTCAAATTCATTTGTCAAGGCTACTTGATTGAAGTTTTGTAATAATAATGGTTACGTAATAACGGGTGTCCAACAATTATTGCAGTCCCGGGTGGCGTTGGAAGAAAAAACGTAGTTCGATTCTTACATGTTGCAAATAAATGAACTGACATTTTTAATGCACATTTAAGTTATGTTTGATAATTAAAATGTCAGTTCATTTATTTGGCACATGAAAGAATTGACCTACGTTTTTGATTCCAACGCCACCCGGGACTGCAATAATTGTTGGACACCCGTTATATTACGTGCTAGTTTTTTCTTCATTACGTGCAAGTTTCATAATGCCATGGTTACTAATCAACAAATGATTGCGTTATTGCCTACTTACTACTATGGGAGTAGAAAAATATTATTAAAATATAAGATTTACTGTGTAAGTATAGTATATTATTCAGCGAGTGATAATGTAGGCAATAAATCACCCGGATGAAATGTAATCATTCAAGTTAGTTATTGCCATTGCCACAAGTTGAATACTATACTTTATCGACGACAATAACAATTTTTAGTAAAATATTTTACTTAATGCAATATTTACTATATTCGAGAATTGCGTGTGACATTTTTTTTTAGACATTTGTCAATTTTCAGATAACTTGAAAATATAGATTCAGACAAAAATGCATGACAACCTAATCGATAACAGTGAGTTATAATTCATAGCGTGAGTTATGATTCATAACTCATGCTATTGAATTATATATTTGTACTAATCTAGACTAATAATAAATATATAATCCAATAGGAATAGATATAATATTTTTACGCATTTCTATAAGCTGTCTACGTCATATACTACTATTAAAAGTTCTATATTTTAAACCCTCTTAACATGCCAAGTAAAATTTTATTGTCTTGAGACAGTTGGTGGTAACTAACTAAAATTATAAAGAATCGTCACAATCGTTGCATATAGATAGCACTTTGATGGATATTTGATCCCGCGTTTATTATTGGTAAGTCAATAATAGGAAAAAAAATATGTATACTGCAAAAAGTTCAACGCTTAGGATTAATTACCTATGACAAGCAAATTGTAAAAATTAGGGGGTCTATATCTGACAAAAGTTAAAGATTGTTGTAAAATTTTATAAAATTTTAAATCAAATTTACAGTTAAGAAAAACAATTTTTAGGACACTAGAGATTAAAAACGTTATTGCTTGCAGTTACAGTTATCTTTAATTACTGTACAAGGTTGAGAGGAATTCATATCATATCATGTGGGGCAGCATGGACACCAACAACAGAGGTGAGTCACCACGAATTTATTATCTGTAATAATTTAGAAATACTAAACCGAGACTCTGAACCCACGTTCGTGCCAACCCGGAGCCAAACTGTAATAGACATTACATTGGCGACTATCAGAATCTCAAACAAAATCCACGACTGGCATGTATCAACGTCGGCCTCAATGTCGGACTATAGGTGGATCAAATATACACTAACACATACAACTGGTAAGGTTACACGTTACCTTCGCAACCCGAGACTGACGGACAGGAATGCCTACATAGACAACCTCTCACGTAGTCTGCAAACCTGTGAAGCTACCGGCCAACTTAATACGGTGGAACACATTGAAGTCTTCGTAAATAGGTTTCAACACTCCACTATAGAAGCATACAAGGAATCCTACCTTGCGAGAAAGGTGGAAAACTCCGGGAAAGCCACACCCTGGTAGTGCGGAGAACTCTACCATCTCAGAAGAACTGCGTGACAATCCTTTTTTCTTTCCCAAGGGGCGAAAGAAATCCTACACCGAGACATCCCTGATAGGAACATCCAAATCCTTACAGACAGTAGGGCAGCAATACTAGCAGTGAGTGGTCACAAGATCACCTCAAGACTAGTAAAACAATATCACAACACCCTTAACCAAGCAGCACAATCAAACAGTATTGAGCTGCGCTGGGTCAAGGGACACAATAATGAAGAAGGCAACAGCAAGGCTGACGAGTTGGTGCGAGCTGGATCGGTTCTCAGTGATACCACGGACGGGCCCCCAATCGCGCAATACACCGTAATGCCTCACTGACATCCTCAAGCAGAACACTTTCAAGATGCTAAAACAACGTTGGGACAACACCTCAGGCTGCAGACAGGCCAAGGAAGCAATGCGCTCACCCGGGGGAATCTTCGTCTTATCACAGGTATTATTACGGGTCACTGTCAGCTAAGGAAGCACTTGTTTACTATGGGTCTGGTGGAAACCCACATATGTAGAGCATGTGAAGAAGAGGATGAGACAGTGGAACGTATGTTAACCACCTGCCCGGCTCTCGCCCACCTTAGAGAGTCCCTGCTAGGGAAGCTCTGGCCGAACATGGCCAACATTAGGGAAACCCCTCCAATCGTTGTACTGTCCTTTGCTCGTCACAACGGAGGCTGTCCCAGCCAGGGAAGCACAACGGGCCTAGTGAGGCCTAGGTGCTCTGGTCAATGATTTGATCACCCTTGGCAAGCTCGATCCAGATCCAAGGTTGAGAGGAAGGTTTTATGTGGTAGGAGTATTTCATCAGAATACAAATCATTCACTCCTCATCTGCTGCCGGCGGCTATAGAATTTGTTATTATTATATTATTGCATCCATTTATTTTAAACATACACTTATACTTATATAGTACTTACAGCTTTCACTCACCACCATTTATATGAATTTATTGACATTTGCACTCACGTATTTCAACGATTTATCGTTTCCCCGTTTTCCCGAGTCCCAACATATTTACATTACACCAAATATCGAGAAGGCTTGGCATGGATGGATGATTTCTGGATTTAGCCGAATCTCGATATAAAATTACACAAGTTGATGATCAAACACACCGTACATTAGGATAAATACGATATTCGTACGTTTTGTATAGAAATTATAATTTTATTTACATAATAATAACACCAATCAAAGCAACCACGAACTACAAATTTATGTAAAATAGATACAAAATGAGACATCCATTCCCAAATTAGACTATAAGTAAAATACGTCAATTTGATATGGCTAATTTCTCTAATCTTTTACATGTTGGTATGAATAATTTACTTAACAGAAATAAATTATGAAATCATGAGTCTTTATTTTATAACTCTGAATTGAAAAATTCACTATGTTTTAGCCACAAATAATTATTGTAAAAATATTTTATAACGTAGGCATAATTATATAAATCATTAATAATATAAACAACATATCACCCCAAAATAGTTGATAATGACGATATAACGTCGAAACTCAGGTCGTGCTGTGTTGTTTAGATTTATATAATTGTGCTTACACGTTATATAATATTTTTACAAAAATTATTTGTGGTTAAAACATAGTGAATTTTTCAATTTCGTGTAAATATGAATAACCATGTAGTAACGATCCCAACCATTATCTTTGCTATTTGTTCAACCTATAAACAATAACCTTGTTTCACTATATTTATAAACACTGAATTGAATAATTCACTATGATAAACTGTGCCTTAAACTAACCTTTCAATAGGTAAAACATATAGATTTTCTACATTACTAATCACTTATAATCAAAAAATATGTGGATTGATTGGAGAGTGGTTTGACTGTATCCACCTACTTTATGTATATATTTATTTTAACTTTATTCACTTTTTCCTCTGATTGAATTTTTGTTTTCCCTAAATAAACAAAAAGCTAAAGTTGAATTATAACAATGTTTTCACCTTAAATTAATAGTATATATAGAATAGGTGGTCTCGACATTATCTTTATGCAAACGTTTTTAATGAATTATTCACAAGTAATACCATAAGTGATGGCAATTTACTCGAATAAATTTTGTTTTTGCATGAAAGTTTGTTGCTTAGCGATTTTAATGAGAGCAACTGTCTCGAAAAAATCACGAGCCGCCAGGCGAGTGATTTTTTCTATCAGTTGCTCGAATAAAAATCGCGATTAAGCAACAAACTTGAATGCGCTAAAAACAAAATTTATTCCGATTTAATTGTCATCACGAATGGTATTTGGAAAGACTATTCCACAATTTGAAACGAATATCGGTGAATGGTTCAATGTTTATATTAAATTTTTTATGATATATCTCCTGCAGTATGTTGGTCGAAAAATTCGACATTGATTAAATAACACCTCCCTTATAATCATTTGCATTTACCTTCTTTATATTATACGCCCAGTCATCATAATCGCGGCAAGAGTTTCCATTAAAGTTTTGCTAACAACTGGTAGTTTTTATCGGCGCAGATTTCTTCAAATCGTTTCCAAACACACGATCTCGTTTAAGTTTGATTTTTTGGTGCAGAACTTGTCCCGTCGCATTTATTATGGATGATGAAGTGTTACCAAACCTTTTGATTTTATAACCTACTTGCAACTGACATACGTAGAAACAACGTTTTTCGCTTTTTTATCAAGGCTAATTCAATTCATTTGTCGGGAAATAGCTAACTTCAGGTTATTCAGGTGAATAAACAGCAACTTGGTGTTTATTCACTTATAAATTGACGTGATTGGCTAAAAAATATCACATGCCTCATTTTCATTGGCTACATGCAATAGTAGTGGAATAGTCATTAATAAATCCTTATAATAATAAATAGAAATTTAATGAAAAATTTGTTAGATAATTTCTGAAAAACTAACGATGTCTTACTTAAAATTTTAAAAAATATCTACTGTAGGTATATTTTCATTCAGTCTTTTTTTTTTCTATAAAGCAATATGATTTACCAATAAAAATATTCGGTATAAGTTGCTCATTCCTATTTCGATATAAATTAAGTTTATAGTCCATAAGCAAGATAAACAAGTTAATAAAAAGGATACATTTACAAATATGTAGAAGAACTGGAAGGATATCAAATCATTGGCAAGCAAGTAAAAAGAATTATGGGTCATAGAAAGATTGCAGAATTTTTAAATGTGGCATTTCCACGCTGTACAGATAAAGGTAGGGATTTCGTTTGTTTTTATTTCGGGAACTTTCGAGGTGCTAAAACTTTAGTTATTCTAAATGCCTGAAAATGGTAGATGTTTTGAGGTGCAACCCATTTGCAAGTTCAAGTACATTTAAAACACGGACTTATTTTTTTAATTAAAAATTGCAATAATGTCATTGAAATATCAATAACAAAATGAAATATTTTCATATGAAGTCACATTCAAAGATTTCCTCTTCTATGAATGTCATAGGTCTTAATAAAGAACTCATTGCCAAAATTGCTCTCTGGCAGTTAAATTGATTATTAAATTGCAAATATTTTTACTACTCATAGTTTAGATTTGGTAATAATATCCGTATTTCATTCGTTAATTGAGGTGTTTAGTGGGCAAAAAAACAACTTGCTTAACGTGCAAACGGGTTTCATTTATTTGCTATTTTTTATAAATCTGTGAGAATTAAATAAATGTTAACAGAATGTTTTAATTCTTTTATTTTGGCAGGATTGAAAAATAATTATAATCTATTTAGATAATACTATAAACAAATAAATGATAGACAAATATAGATCAATGGTGTTTATAAATTAATATATTGTGAGTGTATTAAGATGATAATTTTGATATTTGGCGAATACAGAATATGGTTTAAATTTAATGCTATGCCTAATTTATGTTGCGATTTAGGTAAGGTTTGGGCGCGTTTTTAAAAATAAAGTTCTTTTAAAGGGTTGTGATGTGAATTGGTAGAGTCTCAGAGTTTGTTTAGGGTTCTTGGGGCAGATCGTTCTACAACTTGGAAGTGTTAAAGGATATGTGGTTAGATTTGAGTCAAAAGTTTTGCACCATATTCTAACAAGGGCCGGCACGTCGATTTGCATATTTCTGTAGTAGTTTTAGTTAAGATATTTTGTTTATATATAAGTGATCTAAAATGCCAAGTTCTGGTTTTGATTTTGTTTTTATTGCTTGGAAATAAACTTTAAAGGTGAGGTTTAAAGCAAGTAGGATGTCTAGGTTTTTGCAGGTCAAGGTGGGATAGATTGTATTGTTAATTGGATTATGGTGTTATTTTATGGAAAAGAATGGAGAACTCAACGAAAGCCTATTATTATTGGCAACTCTACAGCTAATCATTCTCTTCTCTTATTGGAAGAGTGAAACTGGGTATTACTGATGGTGATATTATTCAGTTTTTGACTAATGTGCTTAATATCGATAATACTAAATGTTTTCCACTCACAAGTAATGAGGATACTTGATCCTAACGTATGGCCTATTGGAATTGCAGTAATGGAGTTTTTTTCCTCGAGACCCAAACTACAAGAGACTTTTGACTCCTCCTCGAAATTAGTTAAGTCATGCAAACCGAGACAAATGAGGGATTTCCCGTTGTACCACCAAAAGGTGAGAGCCCTGCGAACTAACTAATTGATTTCTGCAGCTCTTGTTTATCTGAGGATTATTGTATCTTACTGAAACCTGACGAGCGTAAGATTATTACTGATTTGTGTATTCTACATCGTCTATCGAATGGAACGCTGGATTCACCATATCTCCTGAGGCAATTATCATTTCACATCCCACAGAGGTCAACGCGCACGAATAAAATATATCATCTTGATACCTACCGGACAGCTGCTGACACTCATAACTCAGTCACCCGCCTGATGAGCCTTGCTAACATCTATTGTACTAATCCGTGGTTTGATATGTTTAGGGAATCATATTCTTCTTTTAAAAGATCATTGAATAGGAAAATGTAATTGAAAATTCATAATTAATTTGATTTACTTAGATATATGTATTATAATTATTTAATTTTAATATAGTTTAATTTTAGTTGTAGTTTAAATCTTAATTTTGATTCTTATATGCCTGTTAATACTCTCTCAAATTATATTCTATGTATATTTAATTGTAAAATGGTGATTACCGTAATAAACGTATTATTATTATTATTATTATTACATTCTTCTAATATGGATAACGAGATTTTTGACTGCCGTTATGCTGTATACCGCACCCGCCGTTCAGTTGCGACAAGTGCAAAAACCAGAGGTTTAGGAAGAACCTAAATTCAACGAGAATACCAACTGATGACACCTTGGAAATAATATGTTTAAAAATTGTCACTGGATCTTATAAAATCATTTTATGCTGTTGTTACATTCCGCCTAATTCTTCTCTAAGTATTTATATTAACCATTGCAATATATTTGAAAAACTTGCATTAGATTACTCCAATTATAAAATTATTATTATTGGAGATTTTAATTTGCCAAATATTGGGTCGAAGAATCTGATAACTGTGGCGTAACTTCAATGAATTTATGCTATCCGATAGAAGTATTATTTTGTAATAGTCTGGGATCTATCGGTTTGTATCAATTTAATTCAAATCAGAATGAATACGGAGTTTCACTAGATTTATGTTTCTCCAATTATGAATCTTTACCAGTGGCTACTTGTCCACCAATTATTTCACCTGATAGGTATCATCCCCCGTTGAATGTCTGTATAAATTCTGATAATTGCGATCCTATAGTAGATAGTATTCATTATAAGCCTGATTTTAACCGTGCCAATTGAATATTATATGATACCCTTTATTTTGCTATAGATTTGAATGTACCGAAAAAACGTATTAATTATAATTCCTACCCGATTTGGTTTTCCAAAAAAAATTATTCACCTGATAAAATCTAAAAAGGAAGCTCACAAAAAGTGGAGGCTAAGCTCTGATGATTCCGATTATAAGTTATTTGCACATATGAGAACAATGTATGTTGGAAACTACGTTATGCTATAGAAATTATTTAAATAATATTGAACAGTCAATTCCTTATAATATTAAATCATTCTGGTCTATTGTTCATCAGAAAAATAAGTCATCTGGAGTGCCAATGTTTAGTCAGGTGATGAGTATTTTTTTTTCAGTTTACAAACCGGGTAATGAACATAGATCAACTTTTACGTCTAATATATCAGTTAACTTAAACAATATTGACATAACCCCGGAACAAGTATTAAAAATCACTCGTGGCCCTGGCTCTGACAATATTCCCCCAATATTTCTTCGTAACTGTAGTTGCACGCTCCACAATCCGTTGTATAGGCTTGATTCATTATCGCTAAATTCTGGAGTCTTTCCTGATGCATGAAGTCGGCATTTCAATCAATTCATAAATCAGGTTCTAAAACTAACGTCAGGAATTATAGACCAATTTCCATGCTCTCGATCATTAAAAACTTTTTGAAAAAATATTGTACAAACGGTCATTTGCAGTGTTTCGTAACATAATTTCTGAAAATCAGCATGGATTTTACGCTAGTCGTTCCACGCAAACGAACTTATTGATCTTCACGCTCTTGAAAGCGGATCAGAAGTTCATTCAATTTATACCGATTTTAGCAAGGCGTTCGATCGTGTAAACCATTCGATACCAATACAGAAATTGATAATTTGCTGAGGTGGCTCGTCTTATTTAACTGATAGAGTTCAATTTGTTAAAGTCAATGGTTATGTCTCCAGCTCATTTCACATAACTTCCGGGGTTCCTCAGGGGTCTTACTTGGGACCTCTGTTATTTTCGATATTTATTAACGATATATCTGATCAACAGTCCTGTATTATTTGCAGACGACCTAATAATATTTTTAGAAGCGAAAGATGTTGCTGATTGTATCGAGGTTCAAGGTAATTTGACCTTGATTAGTGAACGGTGTTTATCCAATGATATGGTACCCAACATAGAAAAGTGCAAATTCATATCATTTTCGCTATGTCAAGACCCGATTAATTTTATTTATAGTCTGAATAATATCCCGCTATGCAAGATACATACGATTCGAGATTTGGGTGTGTTATTAGATTCTAAGCTGTCATATAAATTGCATATCGATCATATAATTAACAAGGCGAATAAAATACTTGGGTTCATAAAGCGGTACACAACCGAGTTTAAGGACACCCGCGCGCTTATAATTTTATACAATACCTTAGTCAGATCCCATCTTGAATAATGCTGCCTTATTTGGTTACCTCTGTATAGGACTCATATAGTCAGATTAGAGTCTGTGCAAAATAAATTTGCTAAAGTATTCTCCTATAAATTACATTGCTTAGGAATCTGTTTGACACCCGAGCAATAATGTATTTATGCAGGTCTCAAGTCACTTGATATTCGTAGGAAAGAAATTGATCTGTCCTTTTTGTTTAAGTTGTTAAACGGAATCATCAATTCAGAGCAATTACTAAACCTTATTAGCGTTAACGTACCTTCTAGAGTTTTGCGATCAGTAGAATGTTTATACAGGTATCATCATAGAACTACGTATGGCATGCTCAGTCCCATTTCACGTTTTATAAAAAACGTAAACAGTTTTGCACTATCTAAACGCACTCTAACGCTTACGCAGGTTCATCCTTGCAAAATTTTATTTTAATTTCAAATTGTATATACGAGTGTATTTATGTATATATTTTGTAACAAATTGTGTTATTTTTAGGTTATCATATAAATGCTGTAGCGTTAAATAAATTTAAAAAAATATGTTCTAGAGAAGAAGGAGTAAAAAATATTCAATACCTTGTAATATTGGGGAGGAATGGAAATAATCTATTTATTAGAGAAAGTTGTGTATATAGATTTTTATGAGGAATTTTTAATAAGAGATATTTATATGCGTAGCAGTTACGACTTTTGACGTTCTAAATGTTTTGTCTTCATATTGGGACATTAGAATTCCGAAAAGAGACATTATTTTTAAGAAGAAATGAATTTAAATGAAGCGTGCATGAGTTTTTATATAATGAGAGATTAATAGGTAGGAGTGTAATAGGATAGAAGCTAAAACAAGTATAAGATAATTTTCAGATTTGGGGACATTGTATGATACCTTGTTTTCATTTGAAAGGGAAACATTATTAAGAGTAGCAGAAGTTATTTTATTAAATAAAATATATGCATTTCATAGTACATTTTAGTGTTTGATCTGAGTATTTTATAATAACATTGAGAGGAATAGTAATCTGTCTCGCCTATTAAATCGTCACTTAAACATGGTAATGGAGATTTATAAAATTAATTGCACTAGTCATTGATTAAATTATAAATTTTTCGTTGTAACCATTAGCAAGTAATAAATCGTTACACAATATTGTGCCTTCTTGATATGTAGTCATTTTTTAAAATTAGTAGTAGTAGTAGTAGTAGTGTTAGGCTATCGACCACGTGGTCCTTCCGCCATGTGTAATTTGTGTATTTGTGTGTGTGTAAATGAGCTTGTTACTTTAAAGGATCGCCCCCGTCACTCTAAAGCACCATTAATTGTATCCCAATGGTGAATGGTACCGGTCACCCATCCGACTACTGACCCGAACCAACGTTGCTGCACGTCAGTTCGGGGCCGTAACCGATGCGCCACCACCGGCGTGTTTTTTTAAATTATTTTACAGTGTTTTTTTTTTTGTTTAGGAAGTCTCTATTTATTTATATTAATTTTATTCTTGGAGATTAGTACTTTAATTTATTTAAAGAAACTGCTGAACTGTTGTCTGTTAAGGATAAGTTTAGGTAGAGGTAATTTATAATGGGCACTGTTTGGTTATTTTAGACGTATGATTATATAATTGAATTTTTAGATTTAAATCTTGTATAATATGGAATGTTGTTATCGGTAGTAATATACCAAGATCGAGGTTAATTATCAAAAAATATTTTTTGAATACCTTGTTACCGAGTAATTGAGCGAGACAATAACATTTGTTGTCTGATTATCAGTTGACAACAAATGTTATGTCGAGCTGAATTACTAAACGGTAATAGGTACGAAAGAAACTGTTTTTTTTTAAATTAATTCAAGCTCGCGGTGTATTTGGATAGATAATTTACCAAATGAGATAATAATAATGAACAGGAAAAATTATGGTTTATTAAATGTGGAACATTTTGGGTTGGTACAATAGTAATTGTAAAAATTACAATTATTGTATTAATGTTTTTATAATTTTAAAAGCTACACGCCTAATTACCGTTTTTTTATTATCGAATCTAACCTGAGGACAATGCAAAACATTGTTGTAATGTCAAGCTACCCCATTAATTATCGGTTTTCTGTCATCGCTCTTATTACTATATGGTAAATTATCGTCATTACCTATTCTTTTGATATTACAATTGTAGTAATAGAAAATATATTTAAAAGGAGCGAAGCAATTAGTAATTAGGCGTCAGAGCCAAATTGGATGGACAAGTGGTAGTAAACAAGGTTAGAAATTAGTTAAATAAATTAAATGAGGGGTGGGCTCAATGTACATAGGATAATATCAGGTGTGGATGATCGGGTTTCACTCATCGTAAATATTAGAGATGTTAAGATAATGGTAGAGTTGAAATTGAAACAAAAATTGACGCTTTTGTGGGATTTCCTACTATTGAAGCTAAAATATTGTATTGTCGCTAGAAAAAAAAATATATAAACGAAGCATATCTGAAGAATTATACTGGCCGTCATTAAGTAAAAGAATACCAATAAATAATAAATAATCCAGGAAATGATTAAAATTTCAACAAAAAATCATAGTACCTTTTTGATCAATTTACCTTGGTGTATATACAGGGTGCAGCAAAACAGACAGTAGTTTTGAAGGGCGATTAAAAAAAGACGCAATTTAAAGAAATGGGGTCTATTTTATCTTAATGGGTACATCCTGCCGTTTTATGCATTAAGTCCTAAAGATGACATCAGAAAGATGATGACTCCCAGCAGCAATACATTGATGAAGGCGAATTTTCGGCCGCATTTTGGCACATCTCGATGGGTGTAGCCGCGATTTCCTCCCGAATTCGATCCCTGAGTTCTTCCAAGGTGCGAGGTCGATGCCTAACAACCTTTTCCTTCAGGTAGCCCCACAGGAAGAAGTCACAAATGCTTAGGGGGAGCGTGCGGGCCACTCCACATCACCTCTTAGAGAAACAAGGCGCCCAGGGAACACCTGTTTTGCCGCACCCTGTATAATGAAAGAATTTGTTTGTTATTTTGTTAAATTAACTGAACAGAGACATTACAATTTTATCGTGCAAATCAGTTCCCCATTTGAATCAAAAGATGCCCCGAGTTCGTCAGCGTGACGTATTTCAACAATTAAGCGATTTTGAATGCGGTAGAGTAATCGGGCTCAGAGAAGCAAGTTTGTCAATTCGTGATATTGTGTCAGTACAATATCTCGATGTTGGCGTAGGTGGACCGAGGGACAGGAACAACGGCGGAGAGTACGACCTGGGCGCCCTAGAAATACTACAGAACGTGAAGATCGAGCTCTTCGGCTCGCCGCTGACGATTTTCAACAAGAGCCATTGGAGACATCTGGAGAGGTTCAACTAACCAAGGAATCTCCGTTCGATCAGTTTACGATCATTTGGTCTCAAGTCGTAGCGTCCTTTTCTTTGTTTACCCTTAACTTCTCGCCATAACAGGTGCCGTCTGGAATGGTTCAACTAGAGTCTACAATGGGTCGATCAATGGAGGCAGGTTATCTTTAGCGATGAATCGAGATTTTGTATGTTTGCCCACGATGGTCGTAAAATGGTTAGACGTCGCCGAAGAGAACGAGGAAATGTACAGTTTGCAGTGGAACACCATACAGCTCTTACACGCGGAGTGATGGTATGGAGGGCGATCGGTTATGAAAGTAAGTCTCCTCTTGTGTTCATTCCAGGAACATTAAACGCAAATCGCTACATTAAGACAGTTCTAGAACCAACATTAATGCCCTATCTGAGAAGGTCGGAAAATCCCATTTTCCAAGAAGGATAATGCAAAGCCGCATACAGCTAGAGTTACTATGATATTCCTGGAACTAGTTGATTTACTTCCATGGCCTTCTCGTTCTCCAGGCGTATCACCTATTGAACACGTATGGGATACAATTGGCAGTAGACTGGGCAATCTTCAGTCACCCCCACTCACTTTACCTGATGTTAGGATGCGAATTCAAGAAGCTTGGGATGCAATCCCTCAGGCTGACATTGATAATTTGATTTCTAGTATGCCTAGGGGAGTTGCTGAGTGCTCCAGAAATCGTAGAGGAGCAACTTATTATTGAAATTAAAGAAAAAGTTACAATGTTTTTTTATTGAAATTTGAATCATGTCAGTCTAGATTATTTACGTATTATCTAAAATTTTCATAAAATTTGAGGAATGAATTCTTGGTGTTCTTTTACTTATGGTGGCCAGTATATATTATTGATAGGTAGTATAAATAGAAGCAGTAATTATTATTATTAAGTGAATTAGCTTAAACAGCGCCAAAGATATGAAAGATGAATTGGACTGATTTTGGTTATTAGTGAACGAAGAAACTTGTAAATACGTTTGTGACACGTTAAAAAAACATTAACAGCACAAAAAATGTTATTTTGTATTTAATGTGATTTAAGTCAGTAAACGGCATCTATTGCTTATGTACGAGAAGTAGTTATTTTAAACTATTAGCTGTTTGTTCTTCAAATTAATTTTTCTTATTAACCACTTTAGACCCTTGAATAAGATATGACCACAATAAATTCCTACTTAGTTTATCATAACACGTCATACTACCGCCAGGTATTTCGGAATAGTATTTATTTGGGGAAAAACATTTATATTGACGACCTGACAACCGGCATATCGGCTCCGTCTCACAGAGTAAATATTATAGTAAATATCAAGTAAGAAATTAGAAAAATTGTTGTAACAGTGAATAAATAGTGTGATAAAGTGACTAAATTGTAAGACTAACAATTAACATATCGTTAGTGAACTATTTATTAAGTTATATTAAAATAACATCGAGAGGTTAAGAGGGCAAAGTTCATATACGAAAAGAAGGAGGAGTGAGCGAATGTTAGCGTTCGTTCGGCGAGGCGGACGCGGAGCGGAATTCGCGCATGCAAAATTCTCACGCGGAAAAATACCGAAGTCGTTAACGCATTTATAGTGGAAAGACAAATATAACACGAAAACAGAGACTGTAATAAGAACATATTAAATAGATGCGGAGAAGAAAAGAAACCGAGAAGATTTAGATACAAGTGTAGAAGAACAAAGGATATTTAACAAAAGTAAAAAAATACTCAGATCACCTAAACAACAATTAATAATAGCGGAAAAAGTAGACACACAACAAAATAAAAATAAGAAACTCGCGCAGAAAGAAACAGTTAAAGGAATACAGGATATGGAAAAGGACAACATTGAAGAGTTTAAATTATTACTCTTAGATATAAAAACACAAATGGAAAAAAACACTCTAGAACTAAAAGCAGAAATACAAGAATTAAAAATATAAAAATATAAAGGAAGAAAAAATAAATTAATAAAAAGAATCGAGGTCTTAGAGGAGAATGCGGAAAAAGAGGAAATATTGAAGAAAAAGAATAATATAATTATAACAGGTCTGCAAATAGAAGAAGGAAATGTGAAACATTGAGCTGAAACATTCCTAAAAGAAAAAAATAAAGATAGATACAAAGATAAAAGATGCGTACAAATTTAAAGCAAACCAACAGGATTTTGTAGTAGTTAAATTCAATGAATATAATGATAAAATAAAAACAATGAAAAACAAAAGAAATATTAAAGATACAGAAATATACATTGAAAATGACTATACAAAAAAAGAACAAGAAATACAGAAAGAAATAAGGAGTATTGCCAAGGTACAAAGGGAGAAAGGTTTAAGAGTTTCTGTTGGATACCAAAAATTAATCATAAACAATGAAGAATACCGATGGGACAAAGAACAACATGGTGTAACATTATATACAAAAAACTAAAAAAATATGAGCAACTAACAAATACACCATTAATAACAAACAAACATTACAACAAAAATGGCAAAGGAAAAGGCGCGAAAACTGGACATGTAAATGGAGATACAAAACACAAAACCAAATGGTTAATATGTACCTGGAATATAAGAGGGATAAAAAACAAAGAAAAGGAGTTGGAGGAAAAGTTTGAAAAAATAGGACTCGACATTTTAGGACTGACAGAAACGAAAAGAAACTACAAAAACTGAGAATGGGCATATAATTATATATAGTGGTGTGGAAGAAAACGAACATGCGGCAGGGGGTATTGGATGTATGATACATAAAAACTTAATAAACAAAATAAAGGACTACGTATATGTATCGGATAGATTATTAATAATTAAATTCAAAAAAGAAAACATGATTATATACAATATAATAATCGCATATGGGCCAAACGAAGACATGAAAATACAGAAAAAGATGCATTTTGGAATGAGTTGAGTATAATAACAGATGAATGCAAAGATGATGTTATAATAATAGATGATCTGAACGCAAGAGTTGGGAAAAGGGATGAAATTTATAAAAGAGTATTAGGAAATTACGGAGAAAACATAAGAAATAATAATAGGAAAAGACTATTGAATTATTGTATGCTAAATAATTTAACACTTGGTATAAACACAAACAGATACACACATATACGAGAGAGATGCCCAGTAGAAATGAGAAATCTATTATAGATTATATA
Source organism: Ontholestes murinus (assembly GCA_963969525.1). NCBI lineage: Eukaryota > Metazoa > Arthropoda > Insecta > Coleoptera > Staphylinidae > Ontholestes > Ontholestes murinus. The sequence goes on from CAXAKX010000249.1 coordinate 25,429, forward strand.
TTAATAGATAAGGAGAAACTAAAGTCGCAGAAAGTGATCATTACCTACTAACTCTTCAAACTAAAGAACTTATTAACAAAAATAAAAAAAATATACAGCAAAAAAAAATAGAATTTACGACGATCAAAACATTTAAACTAAATGAAATAGAGGTAGCCAAAAAATTTCAAGAAAAATTAAAAAATAAATGGAAGAAAGTTAATATATACAAGGAAACTAAAATCATGTGGGACAATTTTAAAAAAATAATTTTGCAGACAGCATCTGAAGTATGTGGTACATCCAGGAAGAGAAAGGACAAAAAACAAACGGCATGGTGGTCAGAAAACATAAAAATTGAAATAAAAAAAAACGACTTTTGCAAATATACCTAAATGACAGGACGAATGAAAATTATAAGAATTATAAAAGCAGTAGACAAAAAGTAAAATCTGAAATAAAAAGAGAAAAGACAAAGATGTGGGAACATTTTGGAAATAAATTAGAAAAGGATGGAAAAACAAATATAAAAATGTTTTATGGAGCACTGAAGAACATAAGGCAACCCAACAAATCAAATAATGTATTAAAAATTAAGAACAAAAAAAAAATAGATCTTGACAGAGGAGAAAGAAATTATGCAAAGATGGTGAGAATATTTCATGGAATTATTGACAGCGAAAAACAGGAATATAGAGGAGAATCGGAAAGATAAATACGAAAAGGAAAGCAATGAGGCAGAGGTAACAGAAGAGGAACTAAGACAAATAATAAGATCATTAAAAAATGGAAAGGCCCCAGGAAAGGATAGAATAACGACTGAAATGCTTAAAAGTATGGACAACGAAGGATTCAAAATTTTACTAAAAATAATAAATAAGGTATGGCAGGAAGAAAAAATACCATCTGAGTGGACAGAAACATCACTAGTACCAATTCACAAGAGCGGAGAAAAACAAAATTGCAATAACTATCGAGGCATAAATTTACTAAACACCATCACCAAAATCTTGGAGCAATTCATTGAGAGAAGGATTAGAAACAAAATAGAGAGTAAATTACACGATGCACAAAGCGGATTTAGGAAGGGTAGCAGTATTCAAGACCAGATATTTACATTAAAACAAATTACCGAAAAAATCCACCAACAACGTAAAATTTTTTATTTAGCATTCATAGACATACAGAAAGCATTTGATACGGTTAGTAGAAGATTAGTATGGAATATGTTAGACAAACATGAAATTGACCACAAACTGATACGACTCAGTCGAAGAATATATGACGATAATACCACCTTTATTATACAAAATAACTATATATCCGAACCATTTAATACAAGCGATGGACTGAGGCAAGGGGGCGGGCTAAGCCCGCTACTTTTCATAATATTTATGGACGAAATTATTAAAAAATGCAGCACCCAGACAAAACCACTAAATATAGGATTCCACAAATTAAACAACATTGGGATAACGGAAGGTGTGTATGCTGATGACGTAGTCTTATATGGGAATAGCATCAGGGATATCGAACATAACCTAACAGTATGGAAACAGACAATAAATAAATATGGAATGAAGATCAATATACAGAAACCAAGGTGATGGTGATCGGAGAGAGAGAAGAATTAAAGGTAATAGTAGACGGTGAACAAATACAGCAAGTGGAAAGCTGTAAATACTTAGGAATAAATATTGAAACAAATGGGAAATACGAATCTGAAATAAATTTACGATTAGAAAATACGATAAAACTCTTCCATACAATGAAAAAAAACTTTATACAGAATAAAGAAATTACAAGTAGAACTAAAATGAAGGTATTCAAATCTATATACAGGCCTATTTTAACGTTTGGTTGCGAGACGTGGACCCTGAATAATCAACAAAAAAGCAAGGTTCAAGCGATGGAAATGAAATTTCTGAGGGCAGTCAAAGGAATCACAAAAATGGACAAGATACAAAATACAAAAATTAGAAAAGAACTGGAAATGGATGCAATGTTAACATTTATAGAAAGGAGGCAAATGAGTTGGTGGGGACACTTAGTAAGGATGGATGACAACAGAATTACGAAGAGGGTATGGCAAACACGGACGATGAAGAACAGGAGGAAGGGCAGACCTAGGAAAACATGGGAAAAAGGATTGAAGAAGGTAATGGAAGAAAAGGGGATTCCGATAACGGAGGCAAAAAATCGAGCCAGGAACAAAAAGGACTGGGCGAAATTTATACACGGACAATGAAAATTTGTATTTTATGGACTTCACCCAACACCCGAAAGGGTAAAAGGGTTTTTGATTATATATATATATATATATATATATATATATATATATATATATATATATATATATTTGGGAAAAACATTGCAAGGTGCACCGAAAGCAGTCGCCCGGCAATACATTGCAGAGAACCGTTTATATCTACTTCTATTTTCTATAAATAACTCAATACTGTATAAATAAAAAAAATGTGCGATGCACCATTTTTAAAATTTGTCTATATATCTCTTGGTGTGGACTTATTAATTTCTCTGGTGTAGGTATCTAAAATAAAACCGTGAAGCGTGAATGACTTGTGAACACTAATTGCTATAGATTTATTAAATGTTTCGTCTTTTTAAATTGCAATTGTTTCAAAAAAATATTTGATTCTAAAGAGAGAGGTCGTAATGAATTATTACAATATCTTTATGGATTCAATGTGCAAGATAAGGCGTCCTTTTGATATTGTCGAGGATAGGGGATATTTGAGACAGGAAATATCGGGTCGCTTCCTGTCCGCGAGTATGTACGCCCGTGCTCAGCGGAATTCAACCACTTCCTCGATAATTGTTAATAAGTAGTTTTTTGCTGATTAGGGAAATCGATGGAGATCCGTGAAACCGCCGGGATGGGGCAGTCGAGATTTAGCTGGTAATCGAAGAGGTTGTACCAACATTTAGGTAGTCAAGTGTAGTAATAAATAGTTAAGTTGAAAGTTTGGTTTTCATCTTGTTCTTCGCCAACTAAGTAACCTCCCAGTTTCCATTAAATTAGTCAATAATCCTACCTTTTGCCTTTGATCTCGAATACGCGACGACCCCCACGCGACAATATCACTGACCTTTTCGTGAGTGAAAGAATTGTCTAATAACTTGTAGGCATTCTCAGTAGACCACATTCTCACATTTTGTAAATTAATATATCCCGAGTGAATCATTTTTAACAGAGAAAAATAACATATTCAAGATATTGTCATCAAACATATGAAAAGTCTATTGCACGGTTCGAATATAATAAGCTGTTTATTTTTAGTATTATTAGTACCAATATTTTCATGCAGTTGGTGAATGTCGATGGAGACTTGCCCGAAAAAATTAATTAATTAAATTTTAAATCTAATTCAAGAGAATTATTAGTAGTGTAAACTAGCATAGCTATTTGGAGGTATTTTGATATTTTTCTGAGATTTAAAACTAAAAAAATATGTATTTATCTAAAGACTTAGTACCACTTTTCAGTTTTAAAATAACACATAAATAACTAGAATAAAGTTAGAAAAATATACTACTACAATAAATTATTTCAAATAGGTTTTTGCATATTGCAAATTTAAAAAAATAGCTATAGTATAAAAATATATTTGCTCTTATTTGATTTTAGAGTGTAACTGAAACCAAACATATTTTGTGACAAAATATAGCTTATAAAAGCAAAAAATAATATTGTTCTTTAACATACAATATCATAAAAACAGTTTGCTTCAAAAGTTAAATTATATATTTTCATTGAAAGTAATTACTGTTATGTGAGCTTTGTAACACTACTATATACAAAAACTCGAGTTGCCGTTGAATCTAAATCTCATAATACATTTTAAATGGGAAATTTATTGAATTAGGGACGCCACACGGTATTTTCCCAGTTAATAGGAGAGGGACTAGAAAAAGGAATACTATGATCCCAACCCGGTCGTCGGAGCAAAATAAAGTTATCCGCGAGACTGCTGGCCCACATTCCGTCTCTAATAAATAACAAAGTTAAAAGAAAAAGAAAGCAGAACGAATAATTTAATGGGATCAGCAAGTGAATTACGATATCAAATATCTTTAATTTTCCCCTTATTTAACTGCAAGCATACACAATAGATGAAGGCATTCGAAAGAATAATGCGATAATTTCATTTTCGAGTTTACGGCGTGTGGCGCCTCTCGACGGACGGACGCCGAAGACAAACGGCAGGCGTCGCGACGCCTGCGTCATATACGTTGCTCTCCGCGAAAAAGAAATATCGATTGTTTAACCTGTTTATGTGTCACGTTTTGTTTACTTCGTAGAAATAAGTCACAATCAGCAAGGTGAGTTAATTGTTACTAATTATTATTCTGTTTCTGTTTAATTTCTAGATAGTTATAAGATTTGTCGATGTATTACTACTATACTGTATACATATGTACATAACCTAGTAATAAAAAAATCTTTAAAATAATAACGATTTATTTTTGTAGTTAACAAAATATTAATATGAGCTAAAGTTATAATAGCCATACTTTAACTTCAACTCAACATAAAGTAAATATTTCTTGCCAAATATCGTTTTTGTTTAAATATAGGTCAAATACGTATATTTTATGACTATATTATATTATGAACATAATTAAATTGTTTGCTTTCTTTATTGTAATTGAAGATATACAGGGTGTCCCGTTAATGTGGGGAAATTGCTAGACCATGGAATCCTGGGGTCAAAATATAATGATTTAACTCAACATATCTATATCCAAAAGATTACGGTTAAGGCGGAATTTGTCTTCAAAATAATATTTCTTTTGTTTATAACAATTGAACGCTTAATTCGATTCGAATGAAATTAATTATTAATAACTAAAATAATTTAATACATCATTTCAATTATTATGGACATTATTCATTGACAGGAAATATAAAAAAAAAACAGTAGTACCACCACTTAAAAACTAAAAAAATACTACTTGAAAGACCATTTAATTTTAAAACTTTTTTGTCTCCTAATAATATTGGATATTTTATACGGTTTTCTCACAAAAAATAAAACATATTTTTTTTATCTACTTAAAACAAAATTTAGTTTTCCATCGAATCGAAAATACATGTTTTTCGTGGCCCTCTTTGCTTAAAAATCTAAATTAAGTATAATTATACTTATCGAGTGACTTTTACTAATTGTTTTTATTATAGTTCATAAATTTTCATATTTGGAACAGATATCTTGCATGTATTAGGATTTTCCGAAGGAATTTTTTTGAAAAGTGTTAGATGTTATTTTGATTTATTTTATCAATTCATATTATTTAATTTTTATTCAAATGGGTAAGTTGATTTACTTATTAACAAGTATATAGTGAAGATACTATATTTATATTTTATTTTTTTGTGAGAAAATCATATAGGATATCAAATATTATTAAAAGACAAAAAAGTTTTTAAATTAAATGGCCTTTCAAGTAGAATTTTTTTAGTTTATATATAAAAAATAAAAAATATTTTAGGTTTTAAGTGGTGGTACTACAGTTTTTATACTTCCTCTTAATCAATAATTTCCATAATAACTGAAATGATGTATTATATTATGGTAGTTATTAATAATAAATTTCATTCAAATCAAATATGGCGTTCAATTGTTATAAACAAAAGAAATACATTTTTTTTAACTTTGAAGACAAATTCCGGCTTAACCGTAAAGTTTTGTGCCCAGTGGTCCAGCCATTTCCCCACATTAACGGCACACCCTGTATTATTATCTTACGTGGATGCACTGCTATATTTAGTTCATACAATTATAGTATTTAATTTAAATTAAAATACTTTTAAGAATTTATAACATCCGAAACTTCAGTATTAAAAATTACAAATACCTATTTTCTACTAATGTCAATTGAATTTATTATCATTTTATTAGATAGAAGGTTATGTCGGAAAAATTATTACTCTATAGAATTTGCGTAATAATAGTTATCTTTTAATATTATCTTATCATCAAAAAATATAATTCTACAAAACCATTCATATTTATTGACAAGAATGTAACGACACGTTAACAGGAACGAAACATATTTTTTGTCATAACTATCTCCTAATCTCTTTATATTTTTGTAGATCGTTTTCGAAATAAAATATTGAGAAGCAACGAGATTATTGGTTAGTTAAAACATGAACACTCAAAATCAAAATTACTATACTATTACGATTGACCGCGGTAAGCTTGGCGTTAGAATTTGAGTTTATACAACGTCTTATTCAAAAAAGTTTTGTTTTTTGTAGAAGTATGGTATTCTTGTCAAATGATGTTATTGTTATTTCTAACTTTTTCTAATAGTTAATTCTTATTCTATTATCCTAAAATTATAATAATCAAAATGACTTATTATTAGTAGTAACGTGGTATATTTTCACCAGATACTTTACTATCATTTTCTACCCTCATATTTATTTTCTAATCTACCGAAGCTTCACATGTTTATACAGAATATATTTTCATTTTTGTCAAAATCCACGGTCATCTGCTATAAACTGAGAACAAACAAAAATATTCATAGTAAGCCTTGACTAGGGTTAACAAGACGGATTTAAAAATAAAAATATTACAAAATAGTATTTTTGGGCAAGATGAAAAGTAGAATGAATACATATTAGGATATTTGTTCAAAATGTTTTCTTTTACATTCGATACAACACATTGGTCAAATATATTTTGAAAAATACTATAAATTGATGTGTCTGAATAGCAAATTTACTGATGACAATTTCCCTCTATCATTTCACCACCTCAACCTCCATTCCATCCAACACCCTTCCTTAAAAAATTGATATTTTTAAAAAGAAAAATCTACAATAGTTGGTAATTGTGGTCCAATTTAACTTGTTCTTGAGATTTAAGTATTAAAAAAAATATTCAATTCAAAATGGCAACTATGTCTAGGAAACGAGTATCAATTGTATCTTCAAAACACTTCACTTCAAAGCTTCGATTCCAAATTCAAATTTTCAATTCAAAGTTCAAAAAAGCATTGAAATTTTCACAAACTAAGCCAGCCATCTGGCAATATAATAGTTTTAGAAGATCAGCTCTGTCCAATCATACAATATATGACTGAAGGTTCTTCTATAGCCTTTGATACAATACAACTACAACTTTTTCCGTCGGTAGTAAATATAAAGCAGTTCTTCATATACTTACTTCATACCATTTCATCTACTCATAGAAAAAAAATCAACACTTGAGAAGTATCTGACACATCTGCTAACTCATCCAAAGCAAAAAATGTTCAATTTTTTGGCAGTTGAGATGATATAATTTCTCCGAATCCATAACAGGACAAGAAATCGGTGCCTATTATTGCCTTATGTACGTCTGCTATGGCAAATCGCAATAGAAAATTTCTTCGTAGTTTCAAGTCCAGATTTAAATTGATCGTGCCATACGTGTGTATGACGGCTCCGTTTGCTGTGTACAGGTGTTGCCTTTGAGAACCAAACGGCGTGGGAAAACACATACGTGTGCCCCTGTATCGACTAGATATGGTATTTTTGATTGTTGATCGGTGATGTACAAGCGGTGCGATGGGTTCGGCGAGTAGTTGCCGCCTTTACTGACTGCCCTAGTCGTTTCCCGATTTCTCGAATTTGCAAGGGGGTCGACATTTGCGTGCTACCTTGCCGAACTTGAAATAAAACCAACACGTGAATAAAATTATTTCTGTTGAATAGACTAATAAATGTTAAAGAGAGATCGAAACATCAAAACACGTGCCTGCAGATGAGTATAAACTTGAATGCTAGATTATTTAATTTCTTTTGCTAGTTTAATTTAATGAAATCAGTCTAGGTAGGTAGGGCCGATCCTTTGAATTACAGACTAATTTCTATTGTTCCAGTATTCTCAAAAATACTCGAGTGTATAATGTACAATCAGATTGTATATTATCTAGAAGGAAACAATTTATTTAATGAACACCAATTTGGATTCAAAAAAGGACAATCAACAACTAATGCTATTCTTAAACTCACTGAAAGACATGTCTATCGTTACCTTTATTGATTTGACAAGGGCATTTGATTGCGTTAACCATAACCTATTAATTAAAAATATGTCTTGTTACGGGTTTTGCGAAGATAGTTGCAAATTAATAAAATCATACCTTAGCGGGAGATATCAAGCAGTTAAGGTGGATTGTACTATTTCATCTAAGCGTCTTGTAGAACACGGTGTACCGCAGGGATCTACCCTGGGTCCACTTTTGTTCTTACTATATATTAATGATTTCCCTAATAACGCTGATAAAGTACAGTCCATCTTATATGCGGACGACACCACCTTAGTAAGCACGGATAAGCAATTAGATATCTGTTTGCAACTGAATAGCGAAGCGCTTGTGATATCGAAGGAGTGGTTTAATGCAAATCAACTACAGTTAAATGCTTCTGAAACTATAGAAATGCTTTGTACTTTACGAAAGTGCGATCGTGATGCTAATATTTTCTCAAACGAATCTAAATTATTGGGAGTTGTGATTGATTCCTCACTAACTTGGATGCAGAATACAGACGCATTAGCTGCTAAACTATGCAGTAATATTTTCTTACTCAGAAATTTAGCGAACCAGGTTTCTGTAAACATTTTAGAATCGGCATATCACGCTACTTGCCATAGCATAATGAGTTACGGTTTATTTGTTTGGGGACATTCCTCGGGTAGACATCGTATATTTGCACTGCAGAGACGAGCAGTCAGAATTGTAGCTGGGGCAAAATATCGTGATGACTGCACACAATTATTTAAGTTGTTGGGTATAATGACACTGCCGTCCCAATATATTTTTGAATGTCTTATCTATATTAGATCCCACTATGAGCAGTACAGCGCCATAACATCGATACATGCACACGAAACAAGGCAAAGAGATGAACTATACGTTAATAAAACTAGGCTAACAAAATCAAGAAATGGTCCGAGGAATTGGGGAATTAAGTTTTTCAATAAACTCCCTGCAAATATACGATGCCTACCGATTAAGCAATTTAAAATAAAACTCAAATCCCTTTTGCGAAATAAGGCTTATTTTAGTTGGGAACAGTATTTGGCTGATCCAGACATACACTTGTGAAATCGCCACCACACTCTAACTGAGATTTTTATTTGTTGTAGTATGTATCTAATTTTATATTTATACCATTTTAAATTTTAATATGTTCAACTGTATTGTTTAATCCTAAGAAGTTTTTTAGATATTGTTTTTTTATTGCATAGATTTTTATACATTGACTGTTTTGTTTATATCGGCTATTTTATTCTATTTTATTTATTTTTATTTGTCTGTTGTAGTCTATTTTTTAAACTATTTATTTAATTTATTTATTTATATATTTATATTATAGTTATTTGTCAGTTTTATGTTTTTATTCGCATATACTTATTTTAATTTTTACGTGTTTACCTATGTTTTAAAATATTAATATATTCATTAATTAAGATGTTTCATCCACCTTGAAGTGAAACGTTCTATTTCTAATTGTATTTACCAATATATATATATACAGGGTGCTTCAAAAAAATGTATACACACTTTGAACTTCCATAGAAAATTTATTTACCGTTCTACAAAGTTAAATTTCAGGAAAATGGAAAGCTGAAAGTCCAATGTAAATGAAACATAAATAACAAATGTTAATACTGTTCAAATTGGCGACCTGCAGCATCAATACAATTCTGAGTACGAGTCACCACAGATTCTGTACATCGTATCAAAACGTCCAATGAGATTTCTCTACACACTGCTTGAATCTCATTCCAAAGAATGTCTAGGTTACGTGGTTTACGTTTGTACACCTCATCTTTTACTGTGCCCCACAAGAAGAAATCCAGTGGTGTAAGGTCTGGAGAGCGTGCTGGAAACTCGATTGGCCCCCTGCGTCCTATCCACTGGCCCGACAAATTTTGATCCAGGTAAGCTCGTACGTCCCCGTGATAGTGCGGCGGAGCACCATCTTGTTGAAAATAAAAATCATCATTACCGTATAATGCACGAATGGCAGGGAATATGGAATCAGCAAGCATTGTTAGGTATTAATACCAGTTACAGTGCCTTCAAATCGAAAAGGTCCAATGAGTCCCCTTGAAGACAAACCGCACCACACATTTACACCAGGCAAATTTACAGCTTTTTCAATTGTAATGTGAGGATTTTCTTCACCCCAGTAAACACAATTGTGCCTATTGACAGTTCCATTAAGTTTGAATTGGGCTTCATCCGACCAAATGATGCTACCCATAAATCCCGGTTCACGTATCACCATCTCCTGAATCCATTCACAAAATTGCAACCTTCGATCTGGATCGTCGTCATTTAGCTGTTGCACCAGCCTTGGAATGTAAACACGATACTTGCCTCTCTTCAGAATGCGTAGCACGCTGCTAGCACTTACATCACTTTCACGTGCCCCTTGCCTTGAAGATTTGTTAGGAGAGCGTTGAAACAGTTCCAAGACTGCCGTTGATGACTCATCACTTGTAGCTGTTCGAGGCCGACCTGAATGACCTTTATGCACATCACACACTGTTCCATGAACTTCGAATTTGTCTCGTATGCGTGTAATTGTTAATCTTGAAGGTGGTTCTGTATCATACTCCCTTCTCCACTGTCTTTGAACTTCATTTACATGAATACCAACTAGGCGAGACGGACGAACACAGAATAAATTAACAAATATAAATAAAACCGCTGTCGGGTGTAAATAGCCCGACAGCAGAGGGACAATACAAACAAAAATAATAAAATCACTCGACCTAGTTGGTGTAAAATGCCAACTAGACGAGACGGACTTTCACAAAATAAATTAACATATAAATTAAAATACTGACTAGAGACAAAAAGTTTAAAATCACTCGATCTAGGCCAGCTAGGCGAGACGGACAGAACACATCCACCAAGTTGGTGTAAAAGGCCAACATGGTGGAGGGACGACACACAGATTAAAACTTTAAACTAGACATATAGATAAAACTTAACATATAGATAAAACTTAAAACTAGATAAAATCGATAAAACCGTTGTCGAGTGTAAAGTGCCCGACAACAAAAACAATACAAAACGAAAACGATAAAATCACTCGACCTAGTTGGTGTAAAGGGCCAACCAGACGAGACGGACGTTCACAGAATAAATTAACAAAGATAATAAATTAACATAAAAAGACGATGCACAACAAATTAAAAACTGCTCAGCACAGTAAACTGGTCCTTACAGTACCCCTAAATTCTGCGTAGAAGTTCTGTCGCTTGCAGAAAAGCAACGACAGTTTCTACCGACAAAACAGAATTGTTCAAATCATACGCTACATTACCTCGGAGCTTCAGCCGTACACGTTGACCTGTGTAGGCTCTACATTCCTCGATTATATGCCTCACCGTTAGAGGGCTGTGACACGTGTCGCATGTGGGTGCTTCATCACCGGTCAGGAGATAAGAATGGGTCATGTTGGTATGACCCATTCGTAGGCGGGTCAGACAGACCTCCTGTCTCCTACTAAGTGCGACCGGTGACTTCCATGCTGTCACAGAGAGTTTTACAGCTTTCAGCTTACTCTCGAGGCTCTCCCATTCCCTTTGCCATGCTTTGTTGACTAATGCCGTAACGCCGACATTGACATCGTCAGGCCGACATATAGCATAGTCAACATGATCCGCGAGAGCTGCCTGACGGGCAGCTCCGTCTGCAATCTCGTTGCCTTCAATGCCGACGTGTGATGGCACCCAGATGAAGACAACATTCTTGCCAGCGGATCATTACTTTGGCTGTCGGCTATACTTTCTAGGGAAGAGAGTGAATCAGACAGAACGAGGAATGTACTACTGCTAGACATATCGCAGTAATGGAGCGCTTTCATATTGCGAATAGTTCGGCAGTATATACGGAGGACAGAGGATCCAACGACCACGAGTGGGGAGTGGAGTCAACCACAAAGGCTGCCCCCACTCCAGTGTCGGTTTTAGATCCATCCGTATATATGCAGCAAGAGTCTGTGTATTTGCTAACGAGTTAAAATAATTTTACCCGAAAAATTGCCGGTGGCGTTTCCTGCTTCTGGTCGTCCAGTAACGTCACAATTATGTGTGGTGCAGGTATCACCCATGGCGGTACCTGACACACACCCACCGGCTGTATTTCGGGCAAATGGAACTCAAGACTCTTGCGGAACTCGCGCGCTCGGACACACACCGGCCTTGTGACAGACGGTCGCAAGGCGTATTTTCGGTATGTCTCTGGTTTGTTAAATGATTCAAAGTTTATGTGCTTCGGGTTACTACGTACAGACGCTTCGTATCGCAAAGCGAACCGAAGACGTCTGTACTTCAGCGGTAGTAACCCGGCATCACAGCAGAGACTATTCCTTGGTATGGTCCTAAAAGCTCCTGTAGCGTAACGTATACCTGCATAATGTATCGAATCTAGGACTTGTAACCACGAATTACGAGCAGCGGAATATACTGCGCATCCGTAATCAAGCCTGGACAGAACCAGAGCCTGATACAGCCGCAGCAAAACCTCTCTGCTCGCACCCGAATTAATGTTTGAAAGGCACCTAATTAAATTAAGTGCCTTTTTACACCTTGTTTTAAGGTCATTAATATGGGGACGGAATGACAGAGTCCTGTCGAAAATAAGTCCTAGAAATCGATAACTGTCGACACATTGAATAACAGAACCATTAATGCGTAGACTAGGCTCCCTGTGTGGCTTTCTCAGACGACAAAAATGGACACACGTCATCTTTGTCTCTGAAAATCAAAAACCACACGAGCCAGCGTCTCGAACGATGTTATCAATGCTCCTCTGCAATTGCGTACATATAGCCGGGATGGTATCTCCGGCCATGTAGATTGCGAGGTCGTCGACATACAGGCACGTTTTTACGGGGGTACATACGGAAGTTGCAATATCATTTACCGCAATAGAGAAAAGGGTTACGCTAATGGTAGAGCCCTGCGGTATACCGTTTTCTTGTACGTGAAGAGAGGAGACAGAATCTCCTACACGTACTCGAAAACTCCGGTGCGACAAGAAGGACTGGATGATTAAAGGCAGACGGCCTCTCAGTCCCCACCGATGCAACTTCCTCAGAATGCCATAACGCCATGTCATATCATACGCCTTTTCCAGATCGAAAAACACCGCTACTAGGTGTTTTCTCTCTAGAAAAGCGTTCTGAATGGCATTCTCTAAACGGACCAGATGGTCAATAGTGGAATGACGTTTCCTAAATCCAGACTGGTAGGGTACGATCAGATCTCGCGACTCGAGAATCCATACCAGTCGGCTATTGACCATTTTTTCAAAAACTTTACTCAAGCAGCAAGTCAACGAAACCGGGCGATAACTAGAAGCAAGATTCGGATCTTTTCCTGTTTTAAGAAGAGGCACAATAATTGTTTCTCTCCATAGCTCCTTTCTCCCATATCACATTGAAAAGTGACAAGATATGGGATTTGGATTCGTATGATAGATTTTGAATCATTTTGTAGGGGATATTATCCGGGCCAGGAGAGGAGTCATTACAACTCCTCAGTGCCTCCTCAAATTCCTTCATTGTGAAAGGATGATTATAATTAAGATCCGAATCTGTGTTAAAGTCTAGTGGGGCTTCTAGTTCATTTTTCCTACGCAAGAATTCAGCTTGATAATTGGAAGAACTACTAGTGCTGGAGAATTGTACTGCTAGGACTTCTGCTACATCACAAGGCTCTGTGATCGTGTTACCTCCATCATAAATGCTTATGATGGACGGTAGCCTTTGTCCGCGAATAGCATGTACTTTTCTCCAGACTTCCGTTACTGACGTGTCACTCGTCATTGAGTTCACGTAGTTCTTCCAAGAGTCGTTTTTCGACTCCAAAATCTTGCGCCGCGCGACGGCCCGCTTTCGTTTAAAAACGACAAGATTTTCTTGCGTAGGATTTCGTTTATAAATATTAAACGCCCGTTTCTTCTCTGCGATAACTCGACTAACCTCAACGTTCCACCATGGGACGGATGATTTAATAGTCGAGCCAGAGGTACGTGGTATAAACTTCTCTGCTGCTTGAGTTATGCTGAGATTTATATTTTCAAGAGTGGAACCAATATCTTCAAAGTTGCTAACGTGACGTCGTTGCGAAACTTTTCCCACTCTGCTAGATCCAGGCGCCAGCGCCTGGGTCTGCATTGTATAGCCCTCGGAATGTTTGTGGACAAGACGATCGGAAAATGATCGCTTCCATGTAGATCCTCGAGGGCCTGCCACTGAAGACGCGTGGCGAGAGTGGGCGAAGATATTGCTAGATCTATTGCTGAGAACGCACCGTTTGAAGCGTTAAAATGCGTTGGTAGTCCGTTATTTAAGAGTACCCCTCCCGTGATATCGAGCACTTCCTCGATATATTTGCCTCTAATATCGAGACGAGAGGATCCCCATAACGGACTGTGTGCATTAAAGTCTCCCAGCAATAGATACGGTCCAGGTAATTGCCTGATCAGATCGACTATCTGATTACGCTCCCAGTTAGCATCTGGGAGATAAACGTTGCATATCGTCAAAACTATCGGCGCTTTGATCATACATGCTACGGCCTGAAGATCCGTTCTTAGTGTTATTTGCGTAGAAATACATCCTTCCCGTATGAGTATACCTACTCCTCCTCTCGATCGATGACATGGGGCCACATCTTCCCGAAGGATGTTGTAGCCCCTTAGTGAGAAATCTTGTTCGGGTTTAAAGAGGGTTTCCTGTAGGCATGCACAGAAAGGACTGTATTCTCGCAGAATGATCTTCAGTTCGCCGATATGCGATATGCAACCACGGCAATTCTATTGGACTATTTGTTCCAACTCTTTTAAAATAATTTAAAAAAATAAGACAAAGACAAACAATACGATCATTAAAATTAAGTTATAAACATCACAGAGACTTCACAAACAGGCTAAAATGACATTTTCCGATGTTACGAACCGGACGTTGAATTATTGTCTAGCCCAGACGTATTAGCTTTTGGTTTTCTTGGCTTGCCCTTAGGCCATCCAACAGACCGTTTTGCCTTTTGGGTTAACATTTGTTTTTCACCCTCCGACTCGGAGAGTGATTGTTGCCTTTTGACGGCAGGGCTTCTCCCTTCCTCCAAGGGAGTTTTAAATTTGTTTCCAGCGTCTACGATTGTAGGCGCTGGAGAGGTGCTTCCCTTTTCCATATGAGAGAAGAGAGAAGTAGCTTCAGACGTTGAAGCTGTCGACGTTACTGGCATATGTTTTGTAGATTTTTTTCTGAAACTGTTGTTATCTTATTACTATTAACTTTTGATACCTCGACGTTTGCTTTCTTACTACCTCCCATTTCTTCTATAGTTTTTTTGATCGATTCGCTTACAATTTTTTTTATCATTGGTGCGATCTCTGATATCAGATCATCAATTTTTGTTGGTTTCGCAGTAGCTTGTGCGTACTAGGTATTTTCTATAGGTAGTTTAGGAAGGCTTAGCCTCTTTTTTGCCTCGAAGTATGTGATTTTTTCTTTAGTTTTCAACTCTTGCACAGACTTTTCGAATAGAATAGATGGACAATTCTTATATCTGGCTGAATGGTTTCCTCCGCAGTTTACACAGGTTATGGGCTCTGTGCAGTCAGTGCCTTCATGCATCGGCTTACCACATGTGCAAATTGCGGGACTTTCGCATCTGGAAGATGTGTGACCCAGCTTCTGGCACCTGAAACAGCGTAACACGCTGGGGATATATTGCCGGACCTCAACATGATAAAATGCAACGTTTAACTTTTTTGGGAGAGTTGTAGAATTAAATGTTAACACAACAGAGGGTGTGTTAACAAGCTGTCCTTCGCGCTTTGTTTTGATTCTGCCAATACATTTTGACTTCTCAGATTTTCTAGAATCTCTTCGTCACTACAGTTAACCAAATCTCTGCAAGAGATTTGTGTACACTTACATTTACATCATATTCTAGAAATCGTACTAGTCTCAGTATTTTCACCGACTGTTTATCAGTTAGTACTTCAACTAACAGACCTTCTCTATTTTTTTTAATTGAACCCGTCTTTCCAATAATATTTTCCATAAACTTTGAAATGGCAAAAGGATTTACCTTATCAAAGTTCGTCCCGTCACTCCTTTTAACTATAAAGAAGCGAGGCATAGACGCCGACGCTTCTTTACTGATTGGTTGGGAACTTCGCGTGTCTGGGACCGCGTCATTTTTTGTGAGGTTGACTCCTCAGGTAAGTTTTTGTTTAGAGATCCCATGTGGTTCCCACGAGTAGGGCAGAAATAAAGGTCGACTGCAGCAGTGCTCCCATACTGCAGCAAGGCTAAATGCAACCGGAGTTCGCCAGGTATCCGGAGGACACCGTAAGAGACCAACTGACGCGTGGCCATCCATCCCTCGGCACGGTACGATTGACACCTTGGATTACGGATTTTTAGTCGAGGTTTACTCCTCTAGATCCGGCATGTTCTGCAGAAACAGGATCACCTCAGGTAGGTTATACCAATGATGGTACGCATGCCGGTCTTCGGGGCGGAGAAGCTAGGGTGACACCTAACCAGGGCTAGCCCCGGCTAGGGCACCTATAAGACGCTACACGCCCCCCTGTGGACAGAACCCCTCGATCCCATTATTATTATTATGATTATTATTATTATTATTATTATTATTATTATTATTATTATTGCATTTTAGGCGAGCTAAGTCCTTGTTGCGCTAGGACACATCCTTGGAATGTGATCTCCTTTTTAACGGGCAACTGGATTCATAGGCTTTTAGGATGCTATTTCTGAGCAGAACCGCTGCCGTTCCTAGCTCTTCTGTAGTTTGTATGTTGAGGTAGAGATGATCGTCAGTTCTTACACGTAAGCACTTTCTATAGAAGCTAAAGATATAAGAGATAACACAGATTATAACATTGAAACAATTTATATATTTTGGTACCTTATTAATAGAATATGATAACGAACAAATTAAATAATATCAGTGTCATAAAAATCATACACCAGGAAGGGGTATGAACTTTTTGACCAAACGTGGTACAAACGTGGCTTAACTATTAAAAAATAGCAATTGTATAAAATTTCATTCGAAAGTTTTTTTTTTACAAATTTCATCAGGTTGTTTTTACTTTTCATTTCTTTTGAAAGTGTGATTATGCCTAGAGTGCGCCAAAAAGAAAATTATCACTCATTAAGACTATTGGAGAGATCGTATCGTTGATTTGATTCTATTATAGAAATCGCTAATCACCTTAACCATATCCAATCCACCGACATACACTACTAGCAGGTATGGACTAAAGAGGATCGGGAACATGACAGAAAATGTGGTACAAGACCGCCATCTTCGACTTACGATAACAAGAGACCGATTCTCTAATACCACGTCAATTGTCGACATATGGTTATCCAACGAAGGTCATCTTATAACGCTTCGAACAATTTATTGCATAATTAGAATTTTCAACATACAATCTTGTGTTACCACTATCGCCATAAACGACAATATTTGGAGTGATGTAGGTTGCAAGTGCACTGAGACCTAGGGTGGCATATATTGCCTTTAATGAAGAATTCTGATTCTGGTTAGGGATGCATGATGGCCGTATGAGAGTTAGACGAAGACTTTGGAGACGTCGTAACATCTAATTGTAGGAATTATAATATATGGTGCTATAACTTATAAGTAGGTCTCGTTTGGAATTTATACGAAGTAATATGTATGCTCAGCAATAAGTGAATAAGTTAATAGAACGCCATATTTTTCCGCTTCTTCGGCAGTTGGAAGACTTACCGGTTGATGCATTATAAAGAGAAGAGAATATTAAGGAACCTATAACATCCATCGCAGACGCTAAGATAAAATACCTCGAGAGATTATCGACCACCTGCTAGAATCGATGACTAGAAAAGTAGGGGAGTGTGTATCCAATAGCAACAGACCAGCCCATTATTATAAAATGATGAATCACAGAACTCCCCACACAGCCGTTTCCAAACTGTAGCGGGACGTTAACGGCTTCACTGACTGGGCCCATTGGCATCTCGCCATTAACCTTTCTAAATCCCAATATATTATTTTTCACTACCCACACTGCCATCGTAAACTCCCCTCACCCTGTTCCATCCCCCTTTCTGTCAACAACCACCCTCTGTTTCCTCTAAAATAAGTCACCTACCTCGGCATTCTCCTACAACACAACCTCAATCCCTCCGCCACCGTAAATCACCTACGGAAAAAAGCTTTTTCAAGACATGCTCTTCTTGCTGCTCTTAAATCAACCATTCCTGACCACACTTCCTTCATCCAACCCCGTACGTATAAGGCCTTTATAAGACCTGTACTGGAGTTCCCTTTTGCTCTCTTCACCTCCTGTACTCCTTCTCAGCTGGAACCCCTCTTCTCCTTGGAACGCCGTCTCCTCAGAAAATACTGCAACCTCCCACCTGACTCTCCTAATGATACAGTTTACTCCTCTTCCAACACGATCCCCCTAACCGACAGAATTATAAATCTAATTAGTAAATTCGCTACCCGTTCTTCCACCAACAACCCCATCAACAAACCCCTTTTCGACATAATCCCTTACCCGCGCCCCCGCCCTTCCAAAAAGCTCCCCTACCCCGCAATTACGACCCACGGTTGTCAAGGGCATTCTGGAGACAATCTTACACCAACTCTCAACTTGTGCCCCGAAGCACGAAAAAGAGCCCTTGTTCCTAATTACCTCACTCCTCCCTAAATCCCCTGTCATTCATTGATTTCATTCATTTCATTTTACTAAAGAGAAGAGAAACTTAAAAAAAAAGGATATTACGCCCTCTCAAATACACTCACACCCACCCACTAATTTGCCCGAAAAGAACCGATACTCCCCACTTTTACACCCAAACACTCCTTCACACCCTCCCCACGACATCTTCTCACCCTTCCCAAACTCATGCCACCTTTCACCCGAACCCGGGTCTCACTCGTCGCCACCCTCACGTCCGCAGAGGCTCCGGCCTACAACGGACTATAAATCACGGTGCCGCTGGCACCATTGGACGTATCATTTCTTCGCCTGAAGAAGACACAGTATGTCGAAACAATTATCGCGAACGGCA
>CAXAKX010000250.1:0-111000 GCA_963969525.1 Ontholestes murinus
ACAATAAAAAATAACAATAACAATAAGAAATAACAATAACAATAAGAAATAACAATAACAAAAAGAAATAACAATAACAATTAAAAATAACAATAACAATAAGAAAAAACAATAACAATAATAAATAACAATAACAATAAGAAATAACAATAACAATAAGAAATAACAATAACAATAAAAAATAACAGTAACAATAAGAAATGACAATAAGAATAAGAAATAACAATAGCAATAAGAAATAACAATAACAATAAGGAAGAACAATAACAATAAGAAATAACAATGACAATAAGAAATAACAATAACAATAAGAAATAGCAATAACAATAAGAAATAACAATAACAATAAGAAATAACAATAACAATAAGAAATAACAATAGCAATAAGAAATAAAAATAACAATAAGAAATAACAATAACAATAACAATAAGAAATAACAATAACAATAAAAAATTACAATAAGAAATAACAACAACAATAAGAAATAACAATATCAATAAGAAATAACAATAACAATAAGAAATAACAATAACAATAAAAAATAACAATAACAATAAGAAATAACAATATCAATAAGGAATAACAATAACAATAAGAAATAACAATAAGAAATAACATTAACAATAAGAAATAACAATAGCAATAAGAAATAACAATAACAATAAGGAATAACAATAACAATAAGAAATAACAATAACAAAAAGAAATAACAATAACAATAAGAAATAACAATAACAATAAGAAATAACAATAGGAAATAACAATAACAATAAAAAATAGCAATAACAATAAGAAATAACAATATCAATAAGAAATAACAATAACAATAAGAAATAACAATAACAATAACAATAAGAAATAACAATATCAATAAGAAATAACAATAACAATAAGAAATAACAATAAGAAATAACATTAACAATAAGAAATAACAATAATAATAAGAAATAACAATAACCATAAGAAATAACAATAACAATAAGAAATAACAATAAAAATAAGAAATAACAGTAACAATAAGAAATAACAATAAGGATAAGAAATAACAATAACAATAAGAAATAACAATAACAATAAGAAAGAACAATAACAATAAGAAATAACAATGACAATAAGAAATAACAATAACAATAAGAAATAACAATAACAATAAGAAATAACAATAACAATAAGAAATAACAATAACAATAAGAAATAACAATAACAATAAGAAATAACAATAACAATAACAATAAGAAATAACAATAACAATAACAATAAAAAATAACAATAACAATAAAAAATACCAATAACAATAAGAAATAACAATGACAATAAGAAATAACAATAACAATAAGAAATAGCAAAAACAATAAGAAATAACAATAACAATAAGAAATAACAATAACAATAAGAAATAACAATAACAATAACAATAAGAAATAACAATAACAATAACAATAAAAAATAACAATAACAATAAAAAATACCAATAACAATAAGGAATAACAATAACAATAAGAAATAACAATAACAATAACAATAACAATAAAAAATAACAATAAGAAATAACAATAACAATAAGAAATAACAATATCAATAAGAAATAACAATAACAATAAAAAATAACAATAACAATAAGAAATAACAATATCAATAAGGAATAACAATAACAATAAGAAATAACAATAAGAAATAACAATAATAATAAGAAATAACAATAACAATAAGAAATAACAATAACAATAAGAAATAACAATAACAATAAGAAATAACAATAACAATAGGAAATAACAATAACAATAATAAATAACAATAACAATAAGAAATAACAATAAGAATAAGAAATAACAATAATAATAAGAAATAACAATAACAATAAAAAATAACAATAACAATAAAAAATAACAATAACAATAAGAAATAACAATAACAATAAGAAATAACAATAACAAAAAGAAATAACAATAACAATTGGAAATAACAATAACAATAAGAAATAACAATAACAATAAGAAATAACAATATCAATAAGAAATAACAATAACAATAAAAAATAACAATAACAATAAGAAATAACAATATCAATAAGGAATAACAATAACAATAAGAAATAACAATAAGAAATAACAATAATAATAAGAAATAACAATAACAATAAGAAATAACAATAACAATAAGAAATAACAATAACAATAAGAAATAACAATAACAATAGGAAATAACAATAACAATAATAAATAACAATAACAATAAGAAATAACAATAAGAATAAGAAATAACAATAATAATAAGAAATAACAATAACAATAAGAAATAACAATAACAATAAGAAATAACAGTAACAATAAGAAATAACAATAAGAATAAGAAATAACAATAACAATAAGAAATAACAATAACAATAAGGAAGAACAATAACAATACGAAATAACAATGACAATAAGAAATAGCAATAACAATAAGAAATAACAATAACAATAAGAAATAACAATAACAATAAGAAATAACAATAACAATAAGAAATAACAATAACAAAAACAATAAGAAATAACAATAACAATTAGAAATAACAATATCAATAAGAAATAACAATAACAATAAAAAATAACAATAACAATAAGAAATAACAATATCAATAAGGAATAACAATAACAATAAGAAATAACAATAAGAAATAACATAACCAATAAGAAATAACAATAACAATAAGAAATAACAATAACAATAATAAATAACAATAACAATAAGGAATAACAATAACAATAATAATAAGAAATACCAATAACAATAAGAAATAACAATAACAAAAAGAAATAACAATAACAATAAGAAATAACAATAACAATAAGAAATAACAATAACAATAAAAAATAACAATAACAATAAGAAATAACAATAACAATAAGAAATAACAATAACAAAAAAAAATAACAATAACAATTGGAAATAACAATAACAATAAGAAATAACAATAACAATAAGAAATAACAATAACAATAAGAAATAACAATAACAATAAAAAATAACAATAACAATAAGAAATAACAATATCAATAAGGAATAACAATAACAATAAGAAATAACAATAAGAAATAACATTAACAATAAGAAATAACAATAACAATAAGAAATAACAATAACAATAAGGAATAACAATAACAATAAGAAATAACAATAACAAAAAGAAATAACAATAACAATAAGAAATAACAATAGGAAATAACAATAACAATAAAAAATAACAATAACAATAAGAAATAACAATATCAATAAGAAATAACAATAACAATAAGAAATAACAATAACAATAACAATAAGAAATAACAATATCAATAAGAAATAACAATAACAATAAGAAATAACAATAAGAAATACCAATAAGAAATAACATTAACAATAAGAAATAACAATAACCATAAGAAATAACAATAACAATAAGAAATAACAATAAAAATAAGAAATAACAGTAACAATAAGAAATAACAATAAGGATAAGAAATAACAATAACAATAAGAACTAACAATAACAATAAGGAAGAACAATAACAATAAGAAATAACAATGACAATAAGAAATAACAATAACAATAAGAAATAGCAAAAACAATAAGAAATAACAATAACAATAAGAAATAACAATAACAATAAGAAATAACAATAACAATAAGAAATAACAATAACAATAACAATAAGAAATAACAATAACAATAACAATAAAAAATAACAATAACAATAAAAAATACCAATAACAATAAGAAATAACAATAACAATAAGAAATAACAATAACAATAAGAAATAACAATATCAATAAGAAATAACAATAACAATAAAAAATAACAATAACAATAAGAAATAACAATATCAATAAGGAATAACAATAACAATAAGAAATAACAATAAGAAATAACAATAACAATAAGAAATAACAGTAACAATAAGAAATAACAATAACAATAAGAAATAACAATAACAATAAGAAATAACAATAACAATAAGAAATAACAATAACAATAAGAAATAACAATAACAATAAGAAATAACAATAACAATAGGAAATAACAATAACAATAATAAATAACAATAACAATAAGAAATAACAATAAGAATAAGAAATAACAATAATAATAAGAAATAACAATAACAATAAAAAATAACAATAACAATAAAAAATAACAATAACAATAAGAAATAACAATAACAATAAGAAATAACAATAACAAAAAGAAATAACAATAACAATTGGAAATAACAATAACAATAATAAATAACTATAACAATAAGAAATAACAATAACAATAAGAAATAACAATAACAATAACAAATAACAATAACCATAAGAAATAACAATAACAATAAGAAATAACAATAACAATAAGAAATAACAGTAACAATAAGAAATAACAATAAGAATAAGAAATAACAATAACAATAAGAAATAACAATAACAATAAGGAAGAACAATAACAATAAGAAATAACAATGACAATAAGAAATAACAATAACAATAAGAAATAGCAATAACAATAAGAAATAACAATAACAATAAGAAATAACAATAACAATAAGAAATAACAATAACAATAAGAAATAACAATAACAATAACAATAAGAAATAACAATAACAATAAAAAATAACAATAAGAAATAACAATAACAATAAGAAATAACAATATCAATAAGAAATAACAATAACAATAAAAAATAACAATAACAATAAGAAATAACAATATCAATAAGGAATAACAATAACAATAAGAAATAACATTAACAATAAGAAATAACAATAACAATAAGAAATAACAATAACAATAATAAATAACAATAACAATAAGGAATAACAATAACAATAACAATAAGAAATACCAATAACAATAAGAAATAACAATAACAAAAAGAAATAACAATAACAATAAGAAATAACAATAACAATAAAAAATAACAATAACAATAAGAAATAACAATAACAAAAAGAAATAACAATAACAATTGGAAATAACAATAACAATAAGAAATAACAATAACAATAATAAATAACAATAACAATAAGAAATAACAATAACAATAAGAAATAACAATAACCATAAGAAATAACAATAACAATAAGAAATAACAATAACAATAAAAAATAACAGTAACAATAAGAAATAACAATAACAATAAGGAAGAACAATAACAATAAGAAATAACAATGACAATAAGAAATAACAATAACAATAAGAAATAGCAATAACAATAAGAAATAACAATAACAATAAGAAATAACAATAACAATAAGAAATAACAATAACAATAAGAAATAACAATAACAACAAGAAATAACAATAACAATAAGAAATAACAATAACAATAACAATAAGAAATAACAATAACAATAAAAAATTACAATAAGAAATAACAATAACAATAAGAAATAACAATATCAATAAGAAATAACAATAACAATAAAAAATAACAATAACAATAAGAAATAACAATATCAATAAGGAATAACAATAACAATAAGAAATAACAATAAGAAATAACAATAACAATAAGAAATAACAATAACAATAATAAATAACAATAACAATAAGGAATAACAATAACAATAAGAAATAACAATAACAAAAAGAAATAACAATAACAATAAGAAATAACAATAGGAAATAACAATAACAATAAGAAATAACAATAACAATAAGAAATAACAATATCAATAAGAAATAACAATAACAATAAGAAATAACAATAACAATAACAATAAGAAATAACAATATCAATAAGAAATAACATTAAAAATAAGAAATAACAATAATAATAAGAAATAACAATAACCATAAGAAATAACAATAACAATAAGAAATAACAATAACAATAAGAAATAACAGTAACAATAAGAAATAACAATAAGGATAAGAAATAACAATAACAATAAGGAAGAACAATAACAATAAGAAATAACAATGACAATAAGAAATAACAATAACAATAAGAAATAGCAAAAACAATAAGAAATAACAATAACAATAAGAAATAACAATAACAATAAGAAATAACAATAACAATAAGAAATAACAATAACAAAAAGAAATAACAATAACAATAAGAAATAACAATAACAATAAAAAATAACAATAACAATAAGAAATAACAATAACAGTAAGAAATAACAATAACAAAAAGAAATAACAGTAACAATTGGAAATAACAATAACAATCAGAAATAACAATAACAATAATAAATAACAATAACAATAAGAAATAACAATAACAATAAGAAATAACAATAACCATAAGAAATAACAATAACAATAAGAAATAACAATAACAATAAAAAATAACAATAACAATAAAAAATACCAATAAGAATAAGAAATAACAATAACAATAAGAAATAACAATAACAATAAGGAAGAACAATAACAATAAGAAATAACAATGACAATAAGAAATAACAATAACAATAAGAAATAGCAATAACAATAAGAAATAACAATAACAATAAGAAATAACAATAACAATAAGAAATAACAATAACAATAAGAAATAACAATAACAATAAGAAATAACAATAACAATAAGAAATAACAATAACAATAAGAAATAACAATAACAATAATAAATAACAATAACAATAAGGAATAACAATAACAATAAGAAATAACAATAACAAAAAGAAATAACAATAACAATAAGAAATAACAATAGGAAATAACAATAACAATAAGAAATAACGATAACAATAAGAAATAACAATAACAATAAAAAATAACAGTAACAATAAGAAATAACATAAAGAATAAGAAATAACAATAACAATAAGGAAGAACAATAACAATAAGAAATAACAATGACAATAAGAAATAACAATAACAATAAGAAATAGCAATAACAATAAGAAATAACAATAACAATAAGAAATAACAATAACAATAAAAAATTACAATAAGAAATAACAATAACAATAAGAAATAACAATATCAATAAGGAATAACAATAACAATAAGAAATAACAATAAGAAATAACATTAACAATAAGAAATAACAATAACAATAAGAAATAACAATAACAATAATAAATAACAATAACAATAAGGAATAACAATAACAATAACAATAAGAAATACCAATAACAACAAGAAATAACAATAACAAAAAGAAATAACAATAACATTAAGAAATAACAATAACAATAAGAAATAACAATAACAATAAAAAATAACAATAACAATAAGAAATAACAATAACAAAAAAAATAACAATAACAATTGGAAATAACAATAACAATAAGAAATAACAATAACAATAATAAATAACAATAACAATAAGAAATAACAATAACAATAAGAAATAACAATAACCATAAGAAATAACAATAACAATAAGAAATAACAATAACAATAAAAAATAACAGTAACAATAAGAAATAACATAAAGAATAAGAAATAACAATAACAATAAGGAAGAACAATAACAATAAGAAATAACAATGACAATAAGAAATAACAATAACAATAAGAAATAGCAATAACAATAAGAAATAACAATAACAATAAGAAATAACAATAACAATAAGAAATAACAATAACAATAAGAAATAACAATAACAACAAGAAATAACAATAACAATAAGAAATAACAATAACAATAACAATAAGAAATAACAATAACAATAAGAAATAACAATATCAATAAGAAATAACAATAACAATAAAAAATAACAATAACAATAAGAAATAACAATATCAATAAGGAATAACAATAACAATAAGAAATAACAATAAGAAATATACTTAACAATAAGAAATAACAATAACAATAAGAAATAACAATAACAATAATAAATAACAATAACAATAAGGAATAACAATAACAATAAGAAATAACAATAGGAAATAACAATAACAATAAGAAATAACAATAACAATAAAAAATAACAATAACAATAACAATAAGAAATAACAATATCAATAAGAAATAACAATAACAATAAGAAATAACAATAAGTAATAACATTAACAATAAGAAATAACAATAATAATAAGAAATAACAATAACCATAAGAAATAACAATAACAATAAGAAATAACAATAACAATAAGAAATAACAGTAACAATAAGAAATAACAATAAGGATAAGAAATAACAATAACAATAAGGAAGAACAATAACAATAAGAAATAACAATGACAATAAGAAATAACAATAACAATAAGAAATAGCAAAAACAATAAGAAATAACAATAACAATAAGAAATAACAATAACAATAAGAAATAACAATAACAAAAAGAAATAACAATAACAATAAGAAATAACAATAACAATAAGAAATAACAATAACAATAAAAAATAACAATAACAATAAGAAATAACAATAACAATAAGAAATAACAATAACAAAAAGAAATAACAATAACAATTGGAAATAACAATAATAAGAAATAACAATAACAATAATAAATAACAATAACAATAAGAAATAACAATAACAATAAGAAATAACAATAACAATAAGAAATAACAATAACAATAACAATAAGAAATAACAATAACAATAAAAAATTACAATAAGAAATAACAATAACAATAAGAAATAACAATATCAATTAGAAATAACAATAACAATAAAAAATAACAATAACAATAAGAAATAACAATATTAATAAGGAATAACAATAACAATAAGAAATAACATAAACAATAAGAAATAACAATAACAATAAGAAATAACAATAACAATAATAAATAACAATAACACTAAGGAATAACAATAACAATAAGAAATAACAATAACAAAAAGAAATAACAATAACAATAAGAAATAACAATAGGAAATAACAATAACAATAAGAAATAACAATAACAATAAAAAATAACAGTAACAATAAGAAATAACATAAAGAATAAGAAATAACAATAACAATAAGGAAGAACAATAACAATAAGAAATAACAATGACAATAAGAAATAACAATAACAATAAGAAATAGCAATAACAATAAGAAATAACAATAACAATAAGAAATAACAATAACAATAAAAAATTACAATAAGAAATAACAATAACAATAAGAAATAACAATATCAATAAGGAATAACAATAACAATAAGAAATAACAATAAGAAATAACATTAACAATAAGAAATAACAATAACAATAAGAAATAACAATAACAATAATAAATAACAATAACAATAAGGAATAACAATAACAATAAGAAATACCAATAACAACAAGAAATAACAATAACAAAAAGAAATAACAATAACATTAAGAAATAACAATAACAATAAGAAATAACAATAACAATAAAAAATAACAATAACAATAAGAAATAACAATAACAAAAAGAAATAACAATAACAATTGGAAATAACAATAACAATAAGAAATAACAATAACAATAATAAATAACTATAACAATAAGAAATAACAATAACAATAAGAAATAACAATAACCATAAGAAATAACAATAACAATAAGAAATAACAATAACAATAAAAAATAACAGTAACAATAAGAAATAACATAAAGAATAAGAAATAACAATAAAAATAAGGAAGAACAATAACAATAAGAAATAACAATGACAATAAGAAATAACAATAACAATAAGAAATAGCAATAACAATAAGAAATAACAATAACAATAAGAAATAACAATAACAATAAGAAATAACAATAACAATAAGAAATAACAATAACAACAAGAAATAACAATAACAATAAGAAATAACAATAACAATAACAATAAGAAATAACAATAACAATAAGAAATAACAATATCAATAAGAAATAACAATAACAATAAAAAATAACAATAACAATAAGAAATAACAATATCAATAAGAAATAACAATAACAATAAGAAATAACAATAACAATAACAATAAGAAATAACAATATCAATAAGAAATAACAATAACAATAAGAAATAACAATAAGAAATAACAATAAGAA
This sequence comes from Ontholestes murinus, assembly GCA_963969525.1. Lineage (NCBI taxonomy): Eukaryota > Metazoa > Arthropoda > Insecta > Coleoptera > Staphylinidae > Ontholestes > Ontholestes murinus. Next base: position 9,927 of record CAXAKX010000250.1, read on the forward strand.
ATAACATTAACAATAAGAAATAACAATAACCATAAGAAATAACAATAACAATAAGAAATAACAATAAAAATAAGAAATAACAGTAACAATAAGAAATAACAATAAGGATAAGAAATAACAATAACAATAAGAAATAACAATAACAATAAGGAAGAACAATAACAATAAGAAATAACAATGACAATAAGAAATAACAATAACAATAAGAAATAGCAAAAACAATAAGAAATAACAATAACAATAAGAAATAACAATAAAAATAAGAAATAACAATAACAATAAGAAATAACAATAACAATAACAATAAGAAATAACAATAACAATAAGAAATAACAATAACAATAACAATAAGAAATAACAATAACAATAACAATAAAAAATAACAATAACAATAAAAAATACCAATAACAATAAGAAATAACAATATCAATAAGAAATAACAATAACAATAAAAAATAACAATAACAATAAGAAATAACAATATCAATAAGGAATAACAATAGCAATAAGAAATAATAATAAGAAATAACAATAACAATAAAAAATAACAATAACAATAAGAAATAACAATATCAATAAGGAATAACAATAACAATAAGAAATAACAATAAGAAATAACAATAACAATAAGAAATAACAGTAACAATAAGAAATAACAATAACAATAAGAAATAACAATAACAATAAGAAATAACAATAACAATAAGAAATAACAATAACAATAAGAAATAACAATAACAATAAGAAATAACAATAACAATAAGAAATAACAATAACAATAGGAAATAACAATAACAATAATAAATAACAATAACAATAAGAAATAACAATAAGAATAAGAAATAACAATAATAATAAGAAATAACAATAACAATAAAAAATAACAATAACAATAAAAAATAACAATAACAATAAGAAATAACAATAACAATAAGAAATAACAATAACAAAAAGAAATAACAATAACAATTGGAAATAACAATAACAATAATAAATAACAATAACAATAAGAAATAACAATAACAATAAGAAATAACAATAACAATAACAAATAACAATAACCATAAGAAATAACAATAACAATAAGAAATAACAATAACAATAAGAAATAACAATAACAATAAGAAATAACAATAGCAATAAGAAATAAAAATAACAATAAGAAATAACAATAACAATAACAATAAGAAATAACAATAACAATAAAAAATTACAATAAGAAATAACAACAACAATAAGAAATAACAATATCAATAAGAAATAACAATAACAATAAGAAATAACAATAACAATAAAAAATAACAATAACAATAAGAAATAACAATATCAATAAGGAATAACAATAACAATAAGAAATAACAATAAGAAATAACATTAACAATAAGAAATAACAATAGCAATAAGAAATAACAATAACAATAAGGAATAACAATAACAATAAGAAATAACAATAACAAAAAGAAATAACAATAACAATAAGAAATAACAATAACAATAAGAAATAACAATAGGAAATAACAATAACAATAAAAAATAGCAATAACAATAAGAAATAACAATATCAATAAGAAATAACAATAACAATAAGAAATAACAATAACAATAACAATAAGAAATAACAATATCAATAAGAAATAACAATAACAATAAGAAATAACAATAAGAAATAACATTAACAATAAGAAATAACAATAATAATAAGAAATAACAATAACCATAAGAAATAACAATAACAATAAGAAATAACAATAAAAATAAGAAATAACAGTAACAATAAGAAATAACAATAAGGATAAGAAATAACAATAACAATAAGAAATAACAATAACAATAAGAAAGAACAATAACAATAAGAAATAACAATGACAATAAGAAATAACAATAACAATAAGAAATAACAATAACAATAAGAAATAACAATAACAATAAGAAATAACAATAACAATAAGAAATAACAATAACAATAAGAAATAACAATAACAATAACAATAAGAAATAACAATAACAATAACAATAAAAAATAACAATAACAATAAAAAATACCAATAACAATAAGAAATAACAATGACAATAAGAAATAACAATAACAATAAGAAATAGCAAAAACAATAAGAAATAACAATAACAATAAGAAATAACAATAACAATAAGAAATAACAATAACAATAACAATAAGAAATAACAATAACAATAACAATAAAAAATAACAATAACAATAAAAAATACCAATAACAATAAGGAATAACAATAACAATAAGAAATAACAATAACAATAACAATAACAATAAAAAATAACAATAAGAAATAACAATAACAATAAGAAATAACAATATCAATAAGAAATAACAATAACAATAAAAAATAACAATAACAATAAGAAATAACAATATCAATAAGGAATAACAATAACAATAAGAAATAACAATAAGAAATAACAATAATAATAAGAAATAACAATAACAATAAGAAATAACAATAACAATAAGAAATAACAATAACAATAAGAAATAACAATAACAATAGGAAATAACAATAACAATAATAAATAACAATAACAATAAGAAATAACAATAAGAATAAGAAATAACAATAATAATAAGAAATAACAATAACAATAAAAAATAACAATAACAATAAAAAATAACAATAACAATAAGAAATAACAATAACAATAAGAAATAACAATAACAAAAAGAAATAACAATAACAATTGGAAATAACAATAACAATAATAAATAACAATAACAATAAGAAATAACAATAACAATAACAAATAACAATAACCATAAGAAATAACAATAACAATAAGAAATAACAATAACAATAAGAAATAACAGTAACAATAAGAAATAACAATAAGAATAAGAAATAACAATAACAATAAGAAATAACAATAACAATAAGGAAGAACAATAACAATACGAAATAACAATGACAATAAGAAATAGCAATAACAATAAGAAATAACAATAACAATAAGAAATAACAATAACAATAAGAAATAACAATAACAATAAGAAATAACAATAACAAAAACAATAAGAAATAACAATAACAATTAGAAATAACAATATCAATAAGAAATAACAATAACAATAAAAAATAACAATAACAATAAGAAATAACAATATCAATAAGGAATAACAATAACAATAAGAAATAACAATAAGAAATAACATAACCAATAAGAAATAACAATAACAATAAGAAATAACAATAACAATAATAAATAACAATAACAATAAGGAATAACAATAACAATAACAATAAGAAATACCAATAACAATAAGAAATAACAATAACAAAAAGAAATAACAATAACAATAAGAAATAACAATAACAATAAGAAATAACAATAACAATAAAAAATAACAATAACAATAAGAAATAACAATAACAATAAGAAATAACAATAACAAAAAAAAATAACAATAACAATTGGAAATAACAATAACAATAAGAAATAACAATAACAATAAGAAATAACAATAACAATAAGAAATAACAATAACAATAAAAAATAACAATAACAATAAGAAATAACAATATCAATAAGGAATAACAATAACAATAAGAAATAACAATAAGAAATAACATTAACAATAAGAAATAACAATAACAATAAGAAATAACAATAACAATAAGGAATAACAATAACAATAAGAAATAACAATAACAAAAAGAAATAACAATAACAATAAGAAATAACAATAGGAAATAACAATAACAATAAAAAATAACAATAACAATAAGAAATAACAATATCAATAAGAAATAACAATAACAATAAGAAATAACAATAACAATAACAATAAGAAATAACAATATCAATAAGAAATAACAATAACAATAAGAAATAACACAAAGAAATACCAATAAGAAATAACATTAACAATAAGAAATAACAATAACCATAAGAAATAACAATAACAATAAGAAATAACAATAAAAATAAGAAATAACAGTAACAATAAGAAATAACAATAAGGATAAGAAATAACAATAACAATAAGAACTAACAATAACAATAAGGAAGAACAATAACAATAAGAAATAACAATGACAATAAGAAATAACAATAACAATAAGAAATAGCAAAAACAATAAGAAATAACAATAACAATAAGAAATAACAATAACAATAAGAAATAACAATAACAATAAGAAATAACAATAACAATAACAATAACAATAACAATAAAAAATAACAATAACAATAAAAAATACCAATAACAATAAGAAATAACAATAACAATAAGAAATAACAATAACAATAAGAAATAACAATATCAATAAGAAATAACAATAACAATAAAAAATAACAATAACAATAAGAAATAACAATATCAATAAGGAATAACAATAACAATAAGAAATAACAATAAGAAATAACAATAACAATAAGAAATAACAGTAACAATAAGAAATAACAATAACAATAAGAAATAACAATAACAATAAGAAATAACAATAACAATAAGAAATAACAATAACAATAAGAAATAACAATAACAATAAGAAATAACAATAACAATAGGAAATAACAATAACAATAATAAATAACAATAACAATAAGAAATAACAATAAGAATAAGAAATAACAATAATAATAAGAAATAACAATAACAATAAAAAATAACAATAACAATAAAAAATAACAATAACAATAAGAAATAGCAATAACAATAAGAAATAACAATAACAAAAAGAAATAACAATAACAATTGGAAATAACAATAACAATAATAAATAACTATAACAATAAGAAATAACAATAACAATAAGAAATAACAATAACAATAACAAATAACAATAACCATAAGAAATAACAATAACAATAAGAAATAACAATAACAATAAGAAATAACAGTAACAATAAGAAATAACAATAAGAATAAGAAATAACAATAACAATAAGAAATAACAATAACAATAAGGAAGAACAATAACAATAAGAAATAACAATGACAATAAGAAATAACAATAACAATAAGAAATAGCAATAACAATAAGAAATAACAATAACAATAAGAAATAACAATAACAATAAGAAATAACAATAACAATAAGAAATAACAATAACAATAACAATAAGAAATAACAATAACAATAAAAAATAACAATAAGAAATAACAATAACAATAAGAAATAACAATATCAATAAGAAATAACAATAACAATAAAAAATAACAATAACAATAAGAAATAACAATATCAATAAGGAATAACAATAACAATAAGAAATAACAATAAGAAATAACATTAACAATAAGAAATAACAATAACAATAAGAAATAACAATAACAATAATAAATAACAATAACAATAAGGAATAACAATAACAATAACAATAAGAAATACCAATAACAATAAGAAATAACAATAACAAAAAGAAATAACAATAACAATAAGAAATAACAATAACAATAAAAAATAACAATAACAATAAGAAATAACAATAACAAAAAGAAATAACAATAACAATTGGAAATAACAATAACAATAAGAAATAACAATAACAATAATAAATAACAATAACAATAAGAAATAACAATAACAATAAGAAATAACAATAACCATAAGAAATAACAATAACAATAAGAAATAACAATAACAATAAAAAATAACAGTAACAATAAGAAATAACAATAACAATAAGGAAGAACAATAACAATAAGAAATAACAATGACAATAAGAAATAACAATAACAATAAGAAATAGCAATAACAATAAGAAATAACAATAACAATAAGAAATAACAATAACAATAAGAAATAACAATAACAATAAGAAATAACAATAACAACAAGAAATAACAATAACAATAAGAAATAACAATAACAATAACAATAAGAAATAACAATAACAATAAAAAATTACAATAAGAAATAACAATAACAATAAGAAATAACAATATCAATAAGAAATAACAATAACAATAAAAAATAACAATAACAATAAGAAATAACAATATCAATAAGGAATAACAATAACAATAAGAAATAACAATAAGAAATAACAATAACAATAAGAAATAACAATAACAATAATAAATAACAATAACAATAAGGAATAACAATAACAATAAGAAATAACAATAACAAAAAGAAATAACAATAACAATAAGAAATAACAATAGGAAATAACAATAACAATAAGAAATAACAATAACAATAAGAAATAACAATATCAATAAGAAATAACAATAACAATAAGAAATAACAATAACAATAACAATAAGAAATAACAATATCAATAAGAAATAACATTAAAAATAAGAAATAACAATAATAATAAGAAATAACAATAACCATAAGAAATAACAATAACAATAAGAAATAACAATAACAATAAGAAATAACAGTAACAATAAGAAATAACAATAAGGATAAGAAATAACAATAACAATAAGGAAGAACAATAACAATAAGAAATAACAATGACAATAAGAAATAACAATAACAATAAGAAATAGCAAAAACAATAAGAAATAACAATAACAATAAGAAATAACAATAACAATAAGAAATAACAATAACAAAAAGAAATAACAATAACAATAAGAAATAACAATAACAATAAAAAATAACAATAACAATAAGAAATAACAATAACAGTAAGAAATAACAATAACAAAAAGAAATAACAGTAACAATTGGAAATAACAATAACAATCAGAAATAACAATAACAATAATAAATAACAATAACAATAAGAAATAACAATAACAATAAGAAATAACAATAACCATAAGAAATAACAATAACAATAAGAAATAACAATAACAATAAAAAATAACAATAACAATAAAAAATACCAATAAGAATAAGAAATAACAATAACAATAAGAAATAACAATAACAATAAGGAAGAACAATAACAATAAGAAATAACAATGACAATAAGAAATAACAATAACAATAAGAAATAGCAATAACAATAAGAAATAACAATAACAATAAGAAATAACAATAACAATAAGAAATAACAATAACAATAAGAAATAACAATAACAATAAGAAATAACAATAACAATAAGAAATAACAATAACAATAAGAAATAACAATAACAATAATAAATAACAATAACAATAAGGAATAACAATAACAATAAGAAATAACAATAACAAAAAGAAATAACAATAACAATAAGAAATAACAATAGGAAATAACAATAACAATAAGAAATAACGATAACAATAAGAAATAACAATAACAATAAAAAATAACAGTAACAATAAGAAATAACATAAAGAATAAGAAATAACAATAACAATAAGGAAGAACAATAACAATAAGAAATAACAATGACAATAAGAAATAACAATAACAATAAGAAATAGCAATAACAATAAGAAATAACAATAACAATAAGAAATAACAATAACAATAAAAAATTACAATAAGAAATAACAATAACAATAAGAAATAACAATATCAATAAGGAATAACAATAACAATAAGAAATAACAATAAGAAATAACATTAACAATAAGAAATAACAATAACAATAAGAAATAACAATAACAATAATAAATAACAATAACAATAAGGAATAACAATAACAATAACAATAAGAAATACCAATAACAACAAGAAATAACAATAACAAAAAGAAATAACAATAACATTAAGAAATAACAATAACAATAAGAAATAACAATAACAATAAAAAATAACAATAACAATAAGAAATAACAATAACAAAAAAAATAACAATAACAATTGGAAATAACAATAACAATAAGAAATAACAATAACAATAATAAATAACAATAACAATAAGAAATAACAATAACAATAAGAAATAACAATAACCATAAGAAATAACAATAACAATAAGAAATAACAATAACAATAAAAAATAACAGTAACAATAAGAAATAACATAAAGAATAAGAAATAACAATAACAATAAGGAAGAACAATAACAATAAGAAATAACAATGACAATAAGAAATAACAATAACAATAAGAAATAGCAATAACAATAAGAAATAACAATAACAATAAGAAATAACAATAACAATAAGAAATAACAATAACAATAAGAAATAACAATAACAACAAGAAATAACAATAACAATAAGAAATAACAATAACAATAACAATAAGAAATAACAATAACAATAAGAAATAACAATATCAATAAGAAATAACAATAACAATAAAAAATAACAATAACAATAAGAAATAACAATATCAATAAGGAATAACAATAACAATAAGAAATAACAATAAGAAATATACTTAACAATAAGAAATAACAATAACAATAAGAAATAACAATAACAATAATAAATAACAATAACAATAAGGAATAACAATAACAATAAGAAATAACAATAGGAAATAACAATAACAATAAGAAATAACAATAACAATAAAAAATAACAATAACAATAACAATAAGAAATAACAATATCAATAAGAAATAACAATAACAATAAGAAATAACAATAAGTAATAACATTAACAATAAGAAATAACAATAATAATAAGAAATAACAATAACCATAAGAAATAACAATAACAATAAGAAATAACAATAACAATAAGAAATAACAGTAACAATAAGAAATAACAATAAGGATAAGAAATAACAATAACAATAAGGAAGAACAATAACAATAAGAAATAACAATGACAATAAGAAATAACAATAACAATAAGAAATAGCAAAAACAATAAGAAATAACAATAACAATAAGAAATAACAATAACAATAAGAAATAACAATAACAAAAAGAAATAACAATAACAATAAGAAATAACAATAACAATAAGAAATAACAATAACAATAAAAAATAACAATAACAATAAGAAATAACAATAACAATAAGAAATAACAATAACAAAAAGAAATAACAATAACAATTGGAAATAACAATAATAAGAAATAACAATAACAATAATAAATAACAATAACAATAAGAAATAACAATAACAATAAGAAATAACAATAACAATAAGAAATAACAATAACAATAACAATAAGAAATAACAATAACAATAAAAAATTACAATAAGAAATAACAATAACAATAAGAAATAACAATATCAATTAGAAATAACAATAACAATAAAAAATAACAATAACAATAAGAAATAACAATATTAATAAGGAATAACAATAACAATAAGAAATAACATAAACAATAAGAAATAACAATAACAATAAGAAATAACAATAACAATAATAAATAACAATAACACTAAGGAATAACAATAACAATAAGAAATAACAATAACAAAAAGAAATAACAATAACAATAAGAAATAACAATAGGAAATAACAATAACAATAAGAAATAACAATAACAATAAAAAATAACAGTAACAATAAGAAATAACATAAAGAATAAGAAATAACAATAACAATAAGGAAGAACAATAACAATAAGAAATAACAATGACAATAAGAAATAACAATAACAATAAGAAATAGCAATAACAATAAGAAATAACAATAACAATAAGAAATAACAATAACAATAAAAAATTACAATAAGAAATAACAATAACAATAAGAAATAACAATATCAATAAGGAATAACAATAACAATAAGAAATAACAATAAGAAATAACATTAACAATAAGAAATAACAATAACAATAAGAAATAACAATAACAATAATAAATAACAATAACAATAAGGAATAACAATAACAATAAGAAATACCAATAACAACAAGAAATAACAATAACAAAAAGAAATAACAATAACATTAAGAAATAACAATAACAATAAGAAATAACAATAACAATAAAAAATAACAATAACAATAAGAAATAACAATAACAAAAAGAAATAACAATAACAATTGGAAATAACAATAACAATAAGAAATAACAATAACAATAATAAATAACTATAACAATAAGAAATAACAATAACAATAAGAAATAACAATAACCATAAGAAATAACAATAACAATAAGAAATAACAATAACAATAAAAAATAACAGTAACAATAAGAAATAACATAAAGAATAAGAAATAACAATAAAAATAAGGAAGAACAATAACAATAAGAAATAACAATGACAATAAGAAATAACAATAACAATAAGAAATAGCAATAACAATAAGAAATAACAATAACAATAAGAAATAACAATAACAATAAGAAATAACAATAACAATAAGAAATAACAATAACAACAAGAAATAACAATAACAATAAGAAATAACAATAACAATAACAATAAGAAATAACAATAACAATAAGAAATAACAATATCAATAAGAAATAACAATAACAATAAAAAATAACAATAACAATAAGAAATAACAATATCAATAAGAAATAACAATAACAATAAGAAATAACAATAACAATAACAATAAGAAATAACAATATCAATAAGAAATAACAATAACAATAAGAAATAACAATAAGAAATAACAATAAGAAATAACATTAACAATAAGAAATAACAATAACCATAAGAAATAACAATAACAATAAGAAATAACAATAAAAATAAGAAATAACAGTAACAATAAGAAATAACAATAAGGATAAGAAATAACAATAACAATAAGAAATAACAATAACAATAAGGAAGAACAATAACAATAAGAAATAACAATGACAATAAGAAATAACAATAACAATAAGAAATAGCAAAAACAATAAGAAATAACAATAACAATAAGAAATAACAATAAAAATAAGAAATAACAATAACAATAAGAAATAACAATAACAATAACAATAAGAAATAACAATAACAATAAGAAATAACAATAACAATAACAATAAGAAATAACAATAACAATAACAATAAAAAATAACAATAACAATAAAAAATACCAATAACAATAAGAAATAACAATATCAATAAGAAATAACAATAACAATAAAAAATAACAATAACAATAAGAAATAACAATATCAATAAGGAATAACAATAGCAATAAGAAATAATAATAAGAAATAACAATAACAATAAAAAATAACAATAACAATAAGAAATAACAATATCAATAAGGAATAACAATAACAATAAGAAATAACAATAAGAAATAACAATAACAATAAGAAATAACAGTAACAATAAGAAATAACAATAACAATAAGAAATAACAATAACAATAAGAAATAACAATAACAATAAGAAATAACAATAACAATAAGAAATAACAATAACAATAAGAAATAACAATAACAATAAGAAATAACAATAACAATAGGAAATAACAATAACAATAATAAATAACAATAACAATAAGAAATAACAATAAGAATAAGAAATAACAATAATAATAAGAAATAACAATAACAATAAAAAATAACAATAACAATAAAAAATAACAATAACAATAAGAAATAACAATAACAATAAGAAATAACAATAACAAAAAGAAATAACAATAACAATTGGAAATAACAATAACAATAATAAATAACAATAACAATAAGAAATAACAATAACAATAAGAAATAACAATAACAATAACAAATAACAATAACCATAAGAAATAACAATAACAATAAGAAATAACAATAACAATAAGAAATAACAGTAACAATAAGAAATAACAATAAGAATAAGAAATAACAATAACAATAAGAAATAACAATAACAATAAGGAAGAACAATAACAATAAGAAATAACAATGACAATAAGAAATAACAATAACAATAAGAAATAGCAATAACAATAAGAAATAACAATAACAATAAGAAATAACAATAACAATAAGAAATAACAATAACAATAAGAAATAACAATAACAATAACAATAAGAAATAACAATAACAATAAAAAATAACAATAAGAAATAACAATAACAATAAGAAATAACAATATCAATAAGAAATAACAATAACAATAAAAAATAACAATATCAATAAGAAATAACAATATCAATAAGGAATAACAATAACAATAAGAAATAACAATAAGAAATAACATTAACAATAAGAAATAACAATAACAATAAGAAATAACAATAACAATAATAAATAACAATAACAATAAGGAATAACAATAACAATAACAATAAGAAATACCAATAACAATAAGAAATAACAATAACAAAAAGAAATAACAATAACAATAAGAAATAACAATAACAATAAGAAATAACAATAACAATAAAAAATAACAATAACAATAAGAAATAACAATAACAATAAGAAATAACAATAACAAAAAGAAATAACAATAACAATTGGAAATAACAATAACAATAAGAAATAACAATAACAATAATAAATAACAATAACAATAAGAAATAACAATAACAATAAGAAATAACAATAACCATAAGAAATAACAATAACAATAAGAAATAACAATAACAATAAAAAATAACAGTAACAATAAGAAATAACAATAACAATAAGGAAGAACAATAACAATAAGAAATAACAATGACAATAAGAAATAACAATAACAATAAGAAATAGCAATAACAATAAGAAATAACAATAACAATAAGAAATAACAATAACAATAAGAAATAACAATAACAATAAGAAATAACAATAACAACAAGAAATAACAATAACAATAAGAAATAACAATAACAATAACAATAAGAAATAACAATAACAATAAAAAATTGCAATAAGAAATAACAATAACAATAAGAAATAACAATATCAATAAGAAATAACAATAACAATAAAAAATAACAATAACAATAAGAAATAACAATATCAATAAGGAATAACAATAACAATAAGAAATAACAATAAGAAATAACAATAACAATAAGAAATAACAATAACAATAATAAATAACAATAACAATAAGGAATAACAATAACAATAAGAAATAACAATAACAAAAAGAAATAACAATAACAATAAGAAATAACAATAGGAAATAACAATAACAATAAGAAATAACAATAACAATAAAAAATAACAATAACAATAAGAAATAACAATATCAATAAGAAATAACAATAACAATAAGAAATAACAATAACAATAACAATAAGAAATAACAATAAGAAATAACATTAAAAATAAGAAATAACAACAATAATAAGAAATAACAATAACCATAAGAAATAACAATAACAATAAGAAATAACAATAACAATAAGAAATAACAGTAACAATAAGAAATAAAAATAAGGATAAGAAATAACAATAACAATAAGGAAGAACAATAACAATAAGAAATAACAATGGCAATAAGAAATAACAATAACAATAAGAAATAGCAAAAACAATAAGAAATAACAATAACAATAAGAAATAACAATAACAATAAGAAATAACAATAACAATAAGAAATAACAATAACAAAAAGAAATAACAATAACAATAAGAAATAACAATAACAATAAGAAATAACAATAACAATAAAAAATAACAATAACAATAAGAAATAACAATAACAGTAAGAAATAACAATAACAAAAAGAAATAACAGTAACAATTGGAAATAACAATAACAATAAGAAATAACAATAACAATAATAAATAACAATAACAATAAGAAATAACAATAACAATAAGAAATAACAATAACCATAAGAAATAACAATAACAATAAGAAATAACAATAACAATAAAAAATAACAATAACAATAAAAAATACCAATAAGAATAAGAAATAACAATAACAATAAGAAATAACAATAACAATAAGGAACAACAATAACAATAAGAAATAACAATGACAATAAGAAATAACAATAACAATAAGAAATAGCAATAACAATAAGAAATAACAATAACAATAAGAAATAACAATAACAATAAGAAATAACAATAACAATAAGAAATAACATTAACAATAAGAAATAACAATAACAATAAGAAATAACAATAACAATAACAATAAGAAATAACAATAACAATAAAAAATTACAATAAGAAATAACAATAACAATAAGAAATAACAATATCAATAAGGAATAACAATAACAATAAGAAATAACATTAACAATAAGAAATAACAATAACAATAAGAAATAACAATAACAATAATAAATAACAATAACAATAAGGAATAACAATAACAATAAGAAATAACAATAACAAAAAGAAATAACAATAACAATAAGAAATAACAATAGGAAATAACAATAACAATAAGAAATAACAATAACAATAAGAAATAACAATAACAATAAAAAATAACAGTAACAATAAGAAATAACATAAAGAATAAGAAATAACAATAACAATAAGGAAGAACAATAACAATAAGAAATAACAATGACAATAAGAAATAACAATAACAATAAGAAATAACAATAACAATAAGAAATAACAATAACAATAAAAAATTACAATAAGAAATAACAATAACAATAAGAAATAACAATATCAATAAGGAATAACAATAACAATAAGAAATAACAATAAGAAATAACATTAACAATAAGAAATAACAATAACAATAAGAAATAACAATAACAATAAAAAATAACAATAACAATAAGAAATAACAATAACAGTAAGAAATAACAATAACAAAAAGAAATAACAGTAACAATTGGAAATAACAATAACAATAAGAAATAACAATAACAATAATAAATAACAATAACAATAAGAAATAACAATAACAATAAGAAATAACAATAACCATAAGAAATAACAATAACAATAAGAAATAACAATAACAATAAAAAATAACAATAACAATAAAAAATACCAATAAGAATAAGAAATAACAATAACAATAAGAAATAACAATAACAATAAGGAAGAACAATAACAATAAGAAATAACAATGACAATAAGAAATAACAATAACAATAAGAAATAGCAATAACAATAAGAAATAACAATAACAATAAGAAATAACAATAACAATAAGAAATAACAATAACAATAAGAAATAACAATAACAATAAGAAATAACAATAACAATAAGAAATAACAATAACAATAACAATAAGAAATAACAATAACAATAAAAAATTACAATAAGAAATAACAATAACAATAAGAAATAACAATATCAATAAGAAATAACAATAACAATAAAAAATAACAATAACAATAAGAAATAACAATATCAATAAGGAATAACAATAACAATAAGAAATAACATTAACAATAAGAAATAACAATAACAATAAGAAATAACAATAACAATAATAAATATCAATAACAATAAGGAATAACAATAACAATAAGAAATAACAATAACAAAAAGAAATAACAATAACAATAAGAAATAACAATAGGAAATAACAATAACAATAAGAAATAACAATAACAATAAGAAATAACAATAACAATAAAAAATAACAGTAACAATAAGAAATAACATAAAGAATAAGAAATAACAATAACAATAAGGAAGAACAATAACAATAAGAAATAACAATGACAATAAGAAATAACAATAACAATAAGAAATAGCAATAACAATAAGAAATAACAATAACAATAAGAAATAACAATAACAATAAAAAATTACAATAAGAAATAACAATAACAATAAGAAATAACAATATCAATAAGGAATAACAATAACAATAAGAAATAACAATAAGAAATAACATTAACAATAAGAAATAACAATAACAATAAGAAATAACAATAACAATAATAAATAACAATAACAATAAGGAATAACAATAACAATAACAATAACAATAAGAAATACCAATAACAACAAGAAATAACAATAACAAAAAGAAATAACAATAACATTAAGAAATAACAATAACAATAAGAAATAACAATAACAATAAAAAATAACAATAACAATAAGAAATAACAATAACAAAAAAAATAACAATAACAATTGGAAATAACAATAACAATAAGAAATAACAATAACAATAATAAATAACAATAACAATAAGAAATAACAATAACAATAAGAAATAACAATAACCATAAGAAATAACAATAACAATAAGAAATAACAATAACAATAAAAAATAACAGTAACAATAAGAAATAACATAAAGAATAAGAAATAACAATAACAATAAGGAAGAACAATAACAATAAGAAATAACAATGACAATAAGAATTAACAATAACAATAAGAAATAGCAATAACAATAAGAAATAACAATAACAATAAGAAATAACAATAACAATAAGAAATAACAATAACAATAAGAAATAACAATAACAACAAGAAATAACAATAACAATAAGAAATAACAATAACAATAACAATAAGAAATAACAATAACAATAAGAAATAACAATATCAATAAGAAATAACAATAAAAATAAAAAATAACAATAACAATAAGAAATAACAATATCAATAAGGAATAACAATAACAATAAGAAATAACAATAAGAAATAACATTAACAATAAGAAATAACAATAACAATAAGAAATAACAATAACAATAATAAATAACAATAACAATAAGGAATAACAATAACAATAAGAAATAACAATAGGAAATAACAATAACAATAAGAAATAACAATAACAATAAAAAATAACAATAACAATAACAATAAGAAATAACAATATCAATAAGAAATAACAATAACAATAAGAAATAACAATAAGAAATAACATTAACAATAAGAAATAACAATAATAATAAGAAATAACAATAACCATAAGAAATAACAATAACAATAAGAAATAAGAATAACAATAAGAAATAACAGTAACAATAAGAAATAACAATAAGGATAAGAAATAACAATAACAATAAGGAAGAACAATAACAATAAGAAATAACAATGACAATAAGAAATAACAATAACAATAAGAAATAGCAAAAACAATAAGAAATAACAATAACAATAAGAAATAACAATAACAATAAGAAATAACAATAACAATAAGAAATAACAATAACAAAAAGAAATAACAATAACAATAAGAAATAACAATAACAATAAGAAATAACAATAACAATAAAAAATAACAATAACAATAAGAAATAACAATAACAATAAGAAATAACAATAACAAAAAGAAATAACAATAACAATTGGAAATAACAATAATAAGAAATAACAATAACAATAATAAATAACAATAACAATAAGAAATAACAATAACAATAAGAAATAACAATAACCATAAGAAATAACAATAACAATAAGAAATAACAATAACAATAAAAAATAACAATAACAATAAAAAATACCAATAACAATAAGAAATAACAATAACAATAAGAAATAACAATAACAATAAGAAATAACAATAACAATAAGAAATAACAATAACAATAAGAAATAACAATAACCATAAGAAATAACAATAACAATAAGAAATAACAATAACAATAAGAAATAACAATAACAATAAGAAATAACAATAACAATAAGAAATAACAATAACAATAACAATAAGAAATAACAATAACAATAAAAAATTACAATAAGAAATAACAATAACAATAAGAAATAACAATATCAATAAGAAATAACAATAACAATAAAAAATAACAATAACAATAAGAAATAACAATATTAATAAGGAATAACAATAACAATAAGAAGTAACATTAACAATAAGAAATAACAATAACAATAAGAAATAACAATAACAATAATAAATAACAATAACAATAAGGAATAACAATAACAATAAGAAATAACAATAACAAAAAGAAATAACAATAACAATAAGAAATAACAATAGGAAATAACAATAACAATAAGAAATAACAATAACAATAAGAAATAACAATAACAATAAAAAATAACAGTAACAATAAGAAATAACATAAAGAATAAGAAATAACAATAACAATAAGGAAGAACAATAACAATAAGAAATAACAATGACAATAAGAAATAACAATAACAATAAGAAATAGCAATAACAATAAGAAATAACAATAACAATAAGAAATAACAATAACAATAAAAAATTACAATAAGAAATAACAATAACAATAAGAAATAACAATATCAATAAGGAATAACAATAACAATAAGAAATAACAATAAGAAATAACATTAACAATAAGAAATAACAATAACAATAAGAAATAACAATAACAATAATAAATAACAATAACAATAAGGAATAACAATAACAATAACAATAAGAAATACCAATAACAACAAGAAATAACAATAACAAAAAGAAATAACAATAACATTAAGAAATAACAATAACAATAAGAAATAACAATAACAATAAAAAATAACAATAACAATAAGAAATAACAATAACAAAAAGAAATAACAATAACAATTGGAAATAACAATAACAATAAGAAATAACAATAACAATAATAAATAACAATAACAATAAGAAATAACAATAACAATAAGAAATAACAATAACAATAAAAAATAACAATAACAATAAAAAATAACAGTAACAATAAGAAATAACATAAAGAATAAGAAATAACAATAAAAATAAGGAAGAACAATAACAATAAGAAATAACAATGACAATAAGAAATAACAATAACAATAAGAAATAGCAATAACAATAAGAAATAACAATAACAATAAGAAATAACAATAACAATAAGAAATAACAATAACAATAAGAAATAACAATAACAACAAGAAATAACAATAACAATAAGAAATAACAATAACAATAACAATAAGAAATAACAATAACAATAAGAAATAACAATATCAATAAGAAATAACAATAACAATAAAAAATAACAATAACAATAAGAAATAACAATATCAATAAGGAATAACAATAACAATAAGAAATAACAATAAGAAATAACATTAACAATAAGAAATAACAATAACAATAAGAAATAACAATAACAATAATAAATAACAATAACAATAAGGAATAACAATAACCATAAGAAATAACAATAGGAAATAACAATAACAATAAGAAATAACAATAACAATAAAAAATAACAATAACAATAACAATAAGAAATAACAATATCAATAAGAAATAACAATAACAATAAGAAATAACAATAAGAAATAACAATAAGAAATAACATTAACAATAAGAAATAACAATAATAATAAGAAATCACAATAACCATAAGAAATAACAATAACAATAAGAAATAACAATAACAATAAGAAATAACAGTAACAATAAGAAATAACAATAAGGATAAGAAATAACAATAACAATAAGGAAGAACAATAACAATAAGAAATAACAATGACAATAAGAAATAACAATAACAATAAGAAATAGCAAAAACAATAAGAAATAACAATAACAATAAGAAATAACAATAACAATAAGAAATAACAATAACAAAAAGAAATAACAATAACAAAAAGAAATAACAATAACAATAAGAAATAACAATAACAATAAGAAATAACAATAACAATAAAAAATAACAATAACAATAAGAAATAACAATAACAATAAGAAATAACAATAACAAAAAGAAATAACAATAATAATTGGAAATAACAATAATAAGAAATAACAATAACAATAAGAAATAACAATAACAATAAGAAATAACAATAACCATAAGAAATAACAATAACAATAAGAAATAACAATAACAATAAAAAATAACAATAACAATAAAAAATACCAATAAGAATAAGAAATAACAATAACAATAAGAAATAACAATAACAATAAGGAAGAACAATAACAATAAGAAATAACAATGACAATAAGAAATAACAATAACAATAAGAAATAGCAATAACAATAAGAAATAACAATAACAATAAGAAATAACAATAACAATAAGAAATAACAATAACAATAAGAAATAACAATAACAATAAGAAATAACAATAACAATAAGAAATAACAATAACAATAACAATAAGAAATAACAATAACAATAAAAAATTACAATAAGAAATAACAATAACAATAAGAAATAACAATATCAATAAGAAATAACAATAACAATAAAAAATAACAATAACAATAAGAAATAACAATATCAATAAGGAATAACAATAACAATAAGAAATAACAATAACAATAATAAATAACAATAACAATATGGAATAACAATAAGAATAAGAAATAACAATAACAAAAAGAAATAACAATAACAATAAGAAATAACAATAACAATAAGAAATAACAATAGGAAATAACAATAACAATAAGAAATAACAATAACAATAAAAAATAACAATAACAATAAGAAATAACAATAACAATAAGAAATAACAATAACAATAACAAATAACAATTTCAATAAGAAATAACAATAACAATAAGAAATAACAATAAGAAATAACATTAACAATAGGAAATAACAATAACAATAAAAAATAACAATAACAATAAGAAATAACAATAACAAAAAGAAATAACAATAACAATTGGAAATAACAATAACAATAAAAAATACCAATAAGAATAAGAAATAACAATAACAATAAGAAATAACAATAACAATAAGGAAGAACAATAACAATAAGAAATAACAATGACAATAAGAAATAACAATAACAAGAAGAAATAGCAATAACAATAAGAAATAACAATAACAATAAGAAATAACAATAACAATAAGAAATAACAATAACAATAAGAAATAACAATAACAATAAGAAATAACAATAACAATAAGAAATAACAATAACAATAACAATAAGAAATAACAATAACAATAAAAAATTACAATAAGAAATAACAATATCAATAAGAAATAACAATAACAATAAAAAATAACAATAACAATAAGAAATAACAATATCAATAAGGAATAACAATAACAATAAGAAATAACAATAACAATAATAAATAACAATAACAATATGGAATAACAATAACAATAAGAAATAACTATAACAAAAAGAAATAACAATAACAATAAGAAATAACAATAACAATAAGAAATAACAATAGGAAATAACAATAACAATAAGAAATAACAATAACAATAAAAAATAACAATAACAATAAGAAATAACAATAACAATAAGAAATAACAATAACAATAACAAATAACAATATCAATAAGAAATAACAATAACAATAAGAAATAACAATAAGAAATAACAATAAGAAATAACATTAACAATAGGAAATAACAATAATAATAAGAAATAACAATAACCATAAGAAATAACAATAACAATAAGAAATAACAATAAAAATAAGAAATAACAGTAACAATAAGAAATAACAATAAGGATAAGAAATAACAATAACAATAAGAAATAACAATAACAATAAGGAAGAACAATAACAATAAGAAATAACAATGACAATAAGAAATAACAATAACAATAAGAAATAGCAAAAACAATAAGAAATAACAATAACAATAAGAAATAACAATAACAATAAGAAATACCAATAACAATAAGAAATAACAATAACAATAAGAAATAACAATAACAATAACAATAAGAAATAACAATAACAATAAGAAATAACAATAACAATAAAAAATACCAATAACAATAAGAAATAACAATAACAATAAAAAATAACAATAACAATAAGAAATAACAATAACAATAAGAAATAACCATAAGAAATAACAATAACAATAAGAAATAACAATAACAATAAGAAATAACAATAAGAAATAACATTAAAATAAGAAATAACAATAACAATAACAATAGGAAATAACAATAACAATAAGAAATAACAATAACAATAAGAAATAACAATAACAATAGGAAATAACAATAACAAAGAGAAATAACAATAACAATAAGAAATAACAATAACAATAACAATAACAATAAGAAATAACAATATCAATAAGAAATAATAATAACAATAAGAAATAACAATAACAATAAGAAATAACATTAACAATAAGAAATAACAATAACAATAAGAAATAACAGTAACAATAAGAAATAACAATAAGGATAAGAAATAACAATAACAATAAGGAAGAACAATAACAATAAGAAATAACAATGACAATAAGAAATAACAATAACAATAAGAAATAGCAAAAACAATAAGAAATAACAATAACAATAAGAAATAACAATAACAATAAGAAATAACAATAACAAAAAGAAATAACAATAACAATAAGAAATAACAAAGCAATAAGAAATAACAATAACAATAAAAAATAACAATAACAATAAGAAATAACAATAACAATAAGAAATAACAATAACAAAAAGAAATAACAATAATAATTGGAAATAACAATAATAAGAAATAACAATAACAATAATAAATAACAATAACAATAAGAAATAACAATAACAATAAGAAATAACAATAACCATAAGAAATAACAATAACAATAAGAAATAACAATAACAATAAAAAATAACAATAACAATAAAAAATACCAATAAGAATAAGAAATAACAATAACAATACGAAATAACAATAACAATAAGGAAGAACAATAACAATAAGAAATAACAATGACAATAAGAAATAACAATAACAATAAGAAATAGCAATAACAATAAGAAATAACAATAACAATAAGAAATAACAATAACAATAAGAAATAACAATAACAATAAGAAATAACAATAACAATAAGAAATAACAATAACAATAACAATAAGAAATAACAATAACAATAAAAAATAACAATAACAATAAGAAAAAACAATATCAATAAGGAATAACAATAACAATAAGAAATAACAATAACAATAATAAATAACAATAACAGTATGGAATAACAATAACAATAAGAAATAACAATAACAAAAAGAAATAACAATAACAAAAAGAAATAACAATAACAATAAGAAATAACAATAGGAAATAACAATAACAATAAGAAATAACAGTAACAATAAAAAATAACAATAACAATAAGAAATAACAATAACAATAAGAAATAACAATAACAATAACAAATAACAATATCAATAAGAAATAACAATAACAATAAGAAATAACAATAAGAAATAACAATAAGAAATAACATTAACAATAGGAAATAACAATAATAATAAGAAATAACAATAACCATAAGAAATAACAATAACAATAAGAAATAACAATAAAAATAAGAAATAACAGTAACAATAAGAAATAACAATAAGGATAAGAAATAACAATAACAATAAGAAATAACAATAACAATAAGGAAGAACAATAACAATAAGAAATAACAATGACAATAAGAAATAACAATAACAATAAGAAATAGCAAAAACAATAAGAAATACCAATAACAATAAGAAATAACAATAACAATAAGAAATAACAATAACAATAACAATAACAATAAGAAATAACAATAACAATAAGAAATAACAATAACAATAAAAAATACCAATAACAATAAGAAATAACAATAACAATAAAAAATAACAATAACAATAAGAAATAACAATAACAATAAGAAATAACCATACGAAATAACAATAACAATAAGAAATAACAATAACAATAAGAAATAACAATAAGAAATAACATTAAAATAAGAAATAACAATAACAATAACAATAGGAAATAACAATAACAATAAGAAATAACAAAAACAATAAGAAATAACAATAACAATAGGAAATAACAATAACAAAGAGAAATAACAATAACAATAAGAAATAACAATAACAATAAGAAATAACAATAACAATAACAATAAGAAATAACAATAACAATAAAAAATACCAATAACAATAAGAAATAACAATAACAATAAAAAGTAACAATAACAATAAGAAATAACAATATCAATAAGAAATAATAATAACAATAAGAAATAACAATAACAATAAGAAATAACATTAACAATAAGAAATAACATTAACAATAAGAAATAACAATAACAATAAGAAATAACAATAACAATAAGAAATAACAATGACAATAAGAAATAACAATAACAATAAGTAATAACAATAAAAATAACAATAAGAAATAAAAATAACAAAAAGAAATAACAATAACAATAGGAAATAACAATAAGAAATAACAATAACAATAAGAAATAACAATAACAATAGGAAATAACAATAACAATAAGAAATAACAATAACAATAAGAAATAACAATAACAATAAGAAATAACAATAACAATAAGAAATAACAATAACAATAAGAAATAACAATAACAATAAGAAATAACAATAACAATAAGAAATAACAATAACAATAACAATAAGAAATAACAATAACAATAAGGAAGAACAATAACAATAAGAAATAACAATGACAATAAGAAATAACAATAACAATAAGAAATAGCAATAACAATAAGAAATAACAATAACAATAAGAAATAACAATAACAATAACAATAAGAAATAACAATAACAATAAAAAATAACAATAAGAAATAACAATAACAATAAGAAATAACAATATCAATAAGAAATAACAATAACAATAAAAAATAACAATAACAATAAGAAATAACAATATCAATAAGGAATAACAATAACAATAAGAAATAACAATAAGAAATAACAATAACAATAAGTAATAACAATAACAATAATAAATAACAATAACAATAACAATAAGAAATAACAATAACAAAAAGAAATAACAATAACAATAAGAAATAACAATAACAATAAGAAATAACAATAGGAAATAACAATAACAATAAGAAATAACAATAACAATAAAAAATAACAATAACAATAAGAAATAACAATATCAATAAGAAATAACAATAACAATAAGAAATAACAATAACAATAACAATAAGAAATAACAATATCAATAAGAAATAACAATAACAATAAGAAATAACAATAAGAAATAACATTAACAATAAGAAATAACAATAATAATAAGAAATAACAATAACCATAAGAAATAACAATAACAATAAGAAATAACAATAACAATAAGAAATAACAGTAACAATAAGAAATAACAATAAGGATAAGAAATAACAATAACAATAAGAAATAACAATAACAATAAGAAATAACAATAACAATAAGAAATAACAATAACAATAAGAAATACCAATAACAATAAGAAATAACAATAACAATAAGAAATAACAATAACAATAAGAACTAACAATAACAATAAGAAATAACAATAACAATAACAATAAGAAATAACAATAACAATAAAAAATAACAATAACAATAAAAAATACCAATAACAATAAGAAATAACAATAACAATAAAAAATAACAATAACAATAACAATAAGAAATAACTATAAGAAATAACAATAACAATAAGAAATAACATTAACAATAAGAAATAACAATACCAATAAGAAATAACAATAACAAT
This sequence comes from Ontholestes murinus, assembly GCA_963969525.1. Taxonomy (NCBI): domain Eukaryota; kingdom Metazoa; phylum Arthropoda; class Insecta; order Coleoptera; family Staphylinidae; genus Ontholestes; species Ontholestes murinus. The sequence goes on from CAXAKX010000250.1 coordinate 34,965, forward strand.
AACAATAGGAAATAACAATAACAATAAGAAATAACAATAACAATAAGAAATAACAATAACAATAGGAAATAACAATAACAATAAGAAATAACAATAACAATAAGAAATAACAATAACAATAAGAAATAACAATAACAATAAGAAATAACAATAACAATAAGAAATAACAATAAGAAATAACAATAACAATAGGAAATAACAATAACAATAATAAATAACAATAACAATAAGAAATAACAATAACAATAAAAAATACCAATAACAATAAAAAATAACAATAACAATAAGAAATAACAATATCAATAAGAAATAATAATAACAATAAGAAATAACAATAACAATAAGAAATAACATTAACAATAAGAAATAACAATAACAATAAGAAATAACAATAACAACAATCAATAACAATAACAATAACAATAACAATAAGAAATACCAATAACAAAAAGAAATAACAATAACAATAGGAAATAACAATAACAAAAAGAAATAACAATATCAATAAGAAATAACAATAACAATAAGAAATAACAATAACAATAAGAAATACCAATAACAATAAGAAATAACAATAACAATAAGAAATAACAATAACAATAAGAAATAATATTAACAATAAGAAATAACAATAACAATAAGAAATAACAATAACCATACGAAATAACAATAACAATAAGAAATAACAATAACAATAACAATAAGAAATAACAATAACAATAAGAAAGAACAATAACAATAACAATAGGAAATAACAATAACAATAAGAAATAACAATAACAATAAAAAATAACAATAACAATAAGAAATAACAATAACAATAAAAAATAACAATAACAATAAGAAATAACAATAACAATAAGAAATAACATTATCACTAAGAAATAACAATAACAATAAGAAATAACAAAACCAATAAGTAATAACAATAACAATAAGAAATAACAATAACAATAAGAAATAACAATAACAATAAGAAATAACAATAACAATAAGAAATAACAATAACAATAACAATAAGAAATAACAAAACCAATAAGTAATAACAATAACAATAACAATAAGAAATAAAAATAACAAAAAGAAATAACAATAACAATAGGAAATAACAATAACAATAAGAAATAACAATGACAATAAGAAATAACAATAACAATAAGTAATAACAATAACAATAACAATAAGAAATAAAAATAACAAAAAGAAATAACAATAACAATAGGAAATAACAATAAGAAATAACAATAACAATAGGAAATAACAATAACAATAAGAAATAACAATAACAATAAGAAATAACAATAACAATAAGAAATAACAATAACAATAAGAAATAACAATAACAATAGGAAATAACAATAACAATAATAAATAACAATAACAATAAGAAATAACAATAAGAATAAGAAATAACAATAATAATAAGAAATAACAATAACAATAAAAAACAACAATAACAATAAAAAATAACAATAACAATAAGAAATAACAATAACAATAAGAAATAACAATATAAAAAGGAAATAACAATAACAATTGGAAATAACAATAACAATAATAAATAACAATAACAATAAGAAATAACAATAACAATAAGAAATAACAATAACCATTAGAAATAACAATAACAATAAGAAATAACAATAACAATAAGAAATAACAGTAACAATAAGAAATAACAATAAGAATAAGAAATAACAATAACAATAAGGAAGAACAATAACAATAAGAAATAACAATGACAATAAGAAATAACAATAACAATAAGAAATAGCAATAACAATAAGAAATAACAATAACAATAAGAAATAACAATAACAATAAGAAATAACAATAACAATAAAAAATAACAATAACAATAAGAAATAACAATAACAATAAGGAATAACAATAACAATAAGAAATAACATTAACAATAAGAAATAACAATAACAATAAGAAATAACAATAACAATAATAAATAATAATAACAATAAGGAATAACAATAACAATAACAATAAGAAATACCAATAACAATAAGAAATAACAATAACAAAAAGAAATAACAATAACAATAAGAAATAACAATAACAATAAGAAATAACAATAACAATAAAAAATAACAATAACAATAAGAAATAACAATAACAATAAGAAATAACAATAACAAAAAGAAATAACAATAACAATTGGAAATAACAATAACAATAAGAAATAACAATGACAATAAGAAATAACAATAACAATAAGTAATAACAATAACAATAACAATAAGAAATAAAAATAACAAAAAGAAATAACAATAACAATAGGAAATAACAATATGAAATAACAATAACAATAAAAAATAACAATAACAATAGGAAATAACAATAACAATAAGAAATAACAATAACAATAAGAAATAACAATAACAATAAGAAATAACAATAACAATAAGAAATAACAATAACAATAGGAAATAACAATAACAATAATAAATAACAATAACAATAAGAAATAACAATAAGAATAAGAAATAACAATAACAATAAAAAACAACAATTAAAATAAAAAATAACAATAACAATAAGAAATAACAATAACAATAGGAAATAACAATAACCATAAGAAATAACAATAACAATTGGAAATAACAATAACAATAAGAAATAACAATAACAATAAGAAATAACAATAACCATAAGAAATAACAATAACAATAAGAAATAACAATAACAATAAGAAATAACAGTAACAATAAGAAATAACAATAAGAATAAGAAATAACAATAACAATAAGAAATAACAATAACAATAAGGAAGAACAATAACAATAAGAAATAACAATGACAATAAGAAATAACAATAACAATAAGAAATAGCAATAACAATAAGAAATAACAATAACAATAAGAAATAACAATAACAATAAGAAATAACAATAACAATAAGAAATAACAATAACAATAAAAAATAACAATAAGAAATAACAATAACAATAAGAAATAACAATATCAATAAGAAATAACAATAACAATAAAAAATAACAATAACAATAAGAAATAACAATAACAATAAGAAATAACAATAACAATATGAAATAACAATAACAATAAGGAATAACAATAACAATAACAATAAGAAATAACAATAACAATAAGAAATAACAATAACAATAAAAAATAACAATAACAATAAGAAATAACAATAACAATAAGAAATAACAATAACAAAAAGAAATAACAATAACAATTGGAAATAACAATAACAATAACAAATAACAATAACAATAATAAATAACAATAACAATAAGAAATAACAATAAGAACAAGAAATAACAATAACAATAAGAAATAACAATAACAATAAGGAAGGACAATAACAATAAGAAATAACAATGACAATAAGAAATAACAATAACAATAAGAAATAGCAATAACAATAAGAAATAACAATAACAATAAGAAATAACAATAACAATAAGAAATAACAATAACAATAAGAAATACCAATAACAATAAGAAAAAACAATAACAATAAGAAATAACAATAACAATAACAATAAGAAATAACAATAACAATAAAAAATAACAATAACAATAAAAAATACCAATAACAATAAAAAATAACAATAACAATAAGAAATAACAATATCAATAAGAAATAACAATAACAATAAGAAATAACAATAACAATAAGAAATAACAATAACAATAAGAAATAACAATAACAATAAGAAATACCAATAACAATAAGAAAAAACAATAACAATAAGAAATAACAATAATAATAAGAAATAACAATAACAATAAGAAATAACAATAACAATAAGAAATAACAATAACAATAGGAAATAACAATAACAATAATAAATAACAATAACAATAAGAAATAACAATAACAATAAAAAATAACAATAACAATAAGAAATAACAATATCAATAAGAAATAACAATAACAATAAGAAATAACATTAACAATAAGAAATAACAATAACAATAAAAAATAACAGTAACAATAAGAATAAGAAATAACAATAACAAGAAGGAAGAACAATAACAATAAGAAATAACAATGACAATAAGAAATAACAATAACAATAAGAAATAGCAATAACAATAAGAAATAACAATAACAATAAGAAATAACAATAACAATAAGAAATAACAATAACAATAACAATAAGAAATAACAATATCAATAAGAAATAACAATAACAATAAGAAATAACAATAACAGTAACAATAAGAAATAACTATATCAATAAGAAATAACAATAACAATAAGAAATAACATTAACAATAAGAAATAACAATTACAATAAGAAATAACAATAACAATAAGAAATAACAATAACAATAAGAAAAAACAATAACAATAAGAAATAACAGTAACTATAAGAAATAACAATAAGAACAAGAAATAACAATAACAATAAGAAATAACAATAACAATAAGGAAGGACAATAACAATGACAATAAGAAATAACAATAACAATAAGAAATAACAATAACAATAAGAAATAACAATAACAATAAGAAATACCAATAACAATAAGAAAAAACAATAACAATAAGAAATAACAATAACAATAACAATAAGAAATAACAATAACAATAAAAAATAACAATATCAATAAGAAATAATAATAACAATAAGAAATAACAATAACAATAAGAAATAACATTAACAATAAGAAATAACAATAACAATAAGAAATAACAGTAACAATAAGAAATAACAATAAGGATAAGAAATAACAATAACAATAACAATAAGGAAGAACAATAACAATAAGAAATAACAATGACAATAAGAAATAACAATAACAATAAGAAATAGCAAAAACAATAAGAAATAACAATAACAATAAGAAATAACAATAACAATAAGAAATAACAATAACAATAAGAAATAACAATAACAAAAAGAAATAACAATAACAATAAGAAATAACAATAACAATAAGAAATAACAATAACAATAAAAAATAACAATAACAATAAGAAATAACAATAACAATAAGAAATAACAATAACAAAAAGAAATAACAATAATAATTGGAAATAACAATAATAAGAAATAACAATAACAATAATAAATAACAATAACAATAAGAAATAACAATAACAATAAGAAATAACAATAACCATAAGAAATAACAATAACAATAAGAAATAACAATAACAATAAAAATAACAATAACAATAAAAAATACCAATAAGAATAAGAAATAACAATAACAATAAGAAATAACAATAACAATAAGGAAGAACAATAACAATAAGAAATAACAATGACAATAAGAAATAACAATAACAATAAGAAATAGCAATAACAATAAGAAATAACAATAACAATAAGAAATAACAATAACAATAAGAAATAACAATAACAATAAGAAATAACAATAACAATAACAATAAGAAATAACAATAACAATAAAAAATTACAATAAGAAATAACAATAACAATAAGAAATAACAATATCAATAAGAAATAACAATAACAATAAAAAATAACAATAACAATAAGAAAAAACAATATCAATAAGGAATAACAATAACAATAAGAAATAACAATAACAATAATAAATAACAATAACAATATGGAATAACAATAACAATAAGAAATAACAATAACAAAAAGAAATAACAATAACAATAAGAAATAACAATAACAATAAGAAATAACAATAGGAAATAACAATAACAATAAGAAATAACAATAACAATAAAAAATAACAATAACAATAAGAAATAACAATAACAATAAGAAATAACAATAACAATAACAAATAACAATATCAATAAGAAATAACAATAAGAAATAACAATAAGAAATAACATTAACAATAGGAAATAACAATAATAATAAGAAATAACAATAACCATAAGAAATAACAATAACAATAAGAAATAACAATAAAAATAAGAAATAACAGTAACAATAAGAAATAACAATAAGGATAAGAAATAACAATAACAATAAGAAATAACAATAACAATAAGGAAGAACAATAACAATAAGAAATAACAATGACAATAAGAAATAACAATAACAATAAGAAATAGCAAAAACAATAAGAAATAACAATAACAATAAGAAATAACAATAACAATAAGAAATAACAATAACAATAAGAAATACCAATAACAATAAGAAATAACAATAACAATAAGAAATAACAATAACAATAACAATAAGAAATAACAATAACAATAAGAAATAACAATAACAATAAAAAATACCAATAACAATAAGAAATAACAATAACAATAAAAAATAACAATAACAATAAGAAATAACAATAACAATAAGAAATAACCATAAGAAATAACAATAACAATAAGAAATAACAATAACAATAAGAAATAACAATAGGAAATAACATTAAAATAAGAAATAACAATAACAATAACAATAGGAAATAACAATAACAATAAGAAATAACAATAACAATAAGAAATAACAATAACAATAGGAAATAACAATAACAAAGAGAAATAACAATAAGAATAAGAAATAACAATAACAATAAGAAATAACAATAACAATAACAATAAGAAATAACAATAACAATAAAAAATACCAATAACAATAAGAAATAACAATAACAATAAAAAGTAACAATAACAATAAGAAATAACAATATCAATAAGAAATAATAATAACAATAAGAAATAACAATAACAATAAGAAATAACATTAACAATAAGAAATAACATTAACAATAAGAAATAACAATAACAATAAGAAATAACAATAACAATAAGAAATAACAATGACAATAAGAAATAACAATAACAATAAGTAATAACAATAAAAATAACAATAAGAAATAAAAATAACAAAAAGAAATAACAATAACAATAGGAAATAACAATAAGAAATAACAATAACAATAAGAAATAACAATAACAATAGGAAATAACAATAACAATAAGAAATAACAATAACAATAAGAAATAACAATAACAATAAGAAATAACAATAACAATAAGAAATAACAATAACAATAAGAAATAACAATAACAATAAGAAATAACAATAACAATAAGAAATAACAATAACAATAACAATAAGAAATAACAATAACAATAAGGAAGAACAATAACAATAAGAAATAACAATGACAATAAGAAATAACAATAACAATAAGAAATAGCAATAACAATAAGAAATAACAATAACAATAAGAAATAACAATAACAATAACAATAAGAAATAACAATAACAATAAAAAATAACAATAAGAAATAACAATAACAATTAAAAATAACAATATCAATAAGAAATAACAATAACAATAAAAAATAACAATAACAATAAGAAATAACAATATCAATAAGGAATAACAATAACAATAAGAAATAACAATAAGAAATAACATTAACAATAAGAAATAACAATAACAATAAGTAATAACAATAACAATAATAAATAACAATAACAATAACAATAAGAAATAACAATAACAAAAAGAAATAACAATAACAATAAGAAATAACAATAACAATAAGAAATAACAATAGGAAATAACAATAACAATAAGAAATAACAATATCAATAAGAAATAACAATAACAATAAGAAATAACAATATCAATAAGAAATAACAATATCAATAAGAAATAACAATAACAATAAGAAATAACAATAAGAAATAACATTAACAATAAGAAATAACAATAATAATAAGAAATAACAATAACCATAAGAAATAACAATAACAATAAGAAATAACAATAACAATAAGAAATAACAGTAACAATAAGAAATAACAATAAGGATAAGAAATAACAATAACAATAAGAAATAACAATAACAATAAGGAAGAACAATAACAATAAGAAATAACAATGACAATAAGAAATAACAATAACAATAAGAAATAGCAAAAACAATAAGAAATAACAATAACAATAAGAAATAACAATAACAATAAGAAATAACAATAACAATAAGAAATAACAATAACAATAAGAAATAACAATAACAATAAGAAATACCAATAACAATAAGAAATAACAATAACAATAAGAAATAACAATAACAATAAGAACTAACAATAACAATAAGAAATAACAATAACAATAACAATAACAATAAGAAATAACAATAACAATAAAAAATAACAATAACAATAAAAAATACCAATAACAATAAGAAATAACAATAACAATAAAAAATAACAATAACAATAACAATAAGAAATAACTATAAGAAATAACAATAACAATAAGAAATAACATTAACAATAAGAAATAACAATACCAATAAGAAATAACAATAACAATAACAATAGGAAATAACAATAACAATAAGAAATAACAATAACAATAAGAAATAACAATAACAATAGGAAATAACAATAACAATAAGAAATAACAATAACAATAAGAAATAACAATAACAATAAGAAATAACAATAACAATAAGAAATAACAATAACAATAAGAAATAACAATAACAATAAGAAATAACAATAAGAAATAACAATAACAATAGGAAATAACAATAACAATAATAAATAACAATAACAATAAGAAATAACAATAACAATAAAAAATACCAATAACAATAAAAAATAACAATAACAATAAGAAATAACAATATCAATAAGAAATAATAATAACAATAAGAAATAACAATAACAATAAGAAATAACATTAACAATAAGAAATAACATTAACAATAAGAAATAACAATAACAATAAGAAATAACAATAACAACAATCAATAACAATGACAATAACAATAAGAAATACCAATAACAAAAAGAAATAACAATAACAATAGGAAATAACAATAACAAAAAGAAATAACAATATCAATAAGAAATAACAATAACAATAAGAAATAACAATAACAATAAGAAATACCAATAACAATAAGAAATAACAATACAATAAGAAATAACAATAACAATAAGAAATAATATTAACAATAAGAAATAACAATAACAATAAGAAATAACAATAACCATACGAAATAACAATAACAATAAGAAATAACAATAACAATAACAATAAGAAATAACAATAACAATAAGAAAGAACAATAACAATAACAATAGGAAATAACAATAACAATAAGAAATAACAATAACAATAAAAAATAACAATAACAATAAGAAATAACAATAACAATAAAAAATAACAATAACAATAAGAAATAACAATAACAATAAGAAATAACATTATCACTAAGAAATAACAATAACAATAAGAAATAACAAAACCAATAAGTAATAACAATAACAATAAGAAATAACAATAACAATAAGAAATAACAATAACAATAAGAAATAACAATAACAATAACAATAAGAAATAACAAAACCAATAAGTAATAACAATAACAATAACAATAAGAAATAAAAATAACAAAAAGAAATAACAATAACAATAGGAAATAACAATAACAATAAGAAATAACAATGACAATAAGAAATAACAATAACAATAAGTAATAACAATAACAATAACAATAAGAAATAAAAATAACAAAAAGAAATAACAATAACAATAGGAAATAACAATAAGAAATAACAATAACAATAGGAAATAACAATAACAATAAGAAATAACAATAACAATAAGAAATAACAATAACAATAAGAAATAACAGTAACAATAAGAAATAACAATAACAATAGGAAATAACAATAACAATAATAAATAACAATAACAATAAGAAATAACAATAAGAATAAGAAATAACAATAATAATAAGAAATAACAATAACAATAAAAAACAACAATAACAATAAAAAATAACAATAACAATAAGAAATAACAATAACAATAAGAAATAACAATAACAAAAAGAAATAACAATAACAATTGGAAATAACAATAACAATAATAAATAACAATAACAATAAGAAATAACAATAACAATAAGAAATAACAATAACCATTAGAAATAACAATAACAATAAGAAATAACAATAACAATAAGAAATAACAGTAACAATAAGAAATAACAATAAGAATAAGAAATAACAATAACAATAAGGAAGAACAATAACAATAAGAAATAACAATGACAATAAGAAATAACAATAACAATAAGAAATAGCAATAACAATAAGAAATAACAATAACAATAAGAAATAACAATAACAATAAGAAATAACAATAACAATAAGAAATAACAATAAAAAATAACAATAAGAAATAACAATATCAATAAGAAATAACAATAACAATAAAAAATAACAATAACAATAAGAAATAACAATAACAATAAGGAATAACAATAACAATAAGAAATAACATTAACAATAAGAAATAACAATAACAATAAGAAATAACAATAACAATAATAAATAATAATAACAATAAGGAATAACAATAACAATAACAATAAGAAATACCAATAACAATAAGAAATAACAATAACAAAAAGAAATAACAATAACAATAAGAAATAACAATAACAATAAGAAATAACAATAACAATAAAAAATAACAATAACAATAAGAAATAACAATAACAATAAGAAATAACAATAACAAAAAGAAATAACAATAACAATTGGAAATAACAATAACAATAAGAAATAACAATGACAATAAGAAATAACAATAACAATAAGTAATAACAATAACAATAACAATAAGAAATAAAAATAACAAAAAGAAATAACAATAACAATAGGAAATAACAATAAGAAATAACAATAACAATAGGAAATAACAATAATAATAAGAAATAACAATAACAATAAGAAATAACAATAACAATAAGAAATAACAATAACAATAAGAAATAACAATAACAATAAGAAATAACAATAACAATAGGAAATAACAATAACAATAATAAATAACAATAACAATAAGAAATAACAATAAGAATAAGAAATAACAATAACAATAAAAAACAACAATTAAAATAAAAAATAACAATAACAATAAGAAATAACAATAACAATAGGAAATAACAATAACCATAAGAAATAACAATAACAATTGGAAATAACAATAACAATAAGAAATAACAATAACAATAAGAAATAACAATAACCATAAGAAATAACAATAACAATAAGAAATAACAATAACAATAAGAAATAACAGTAACAATAAGAAATAACAATAAGAATAAGAAATAACAATAACAATAAGAAATAACAATAACAATAAGGAAGAACAATAACAATAAGAAATAACAATGACAATAAGAAATAACAATAACAATAAGAAATAGCAATAACAATAAGAAATAACAATAACAATAAGAAATAACAATAACAATAAGAAATAACAATAACAATAAGAAATAACAATAACAATAAAAAATAACAATAAGAAATAACAATAACAATAAGAAATAACAATATCAATAAGAAATAACAATAACAATAAAAAATAACAATAACAATAAGAAATAACAATAACAATAAGAAATAACAATAACAATATGAAATAACAATAACAATAAGGAATAACAATAACAATAACAATAAGAAATAACAATAACAATAAAAAATAACAATAACAATAAGAAATAACAATAACAATAAGAAATAACAATAACAAAAAGAAATAACAATAACAATTGGAAATAACAATAACAATAAGAAATAACAATAACAATAATAAATAACAATAACAATAAGAAATAACAATAAGAACAAGAAATAAAAATAACAATAAGAAATAACAATAACAATAAGGAAGGACAATAACAATAAGAAATAACAATGACAATAAGAAATAACAATAACAATAAGAAATAGCAATAACAATAAGAAATAACAATAACAATAAGAAATAACAATAACAATAAGAAATAACAATAACAATAAGAAATACCAATAACAATAAGAAAAAACAATAACAATAAGAAATAACAATAACAATAACAATAAGAAATAACAATAACAATAAAAAATAACAATAACAATAAAAAATACCAATAACAATAAAAAATAACAATAACAATAAGAAATAACAATATCAATAAGAAATAACAATAACAATAAGAAATAACAATAACAATAAGAAATAACAATAACAATAAGAAATAACAATAACAATAAGAAATACCAATAACAATAAGAAAAAACAATAACAATAAGAAATAACAATAATAATAAGAAATAACAATAACAATAAGAAATAACAATAACAATAAGAAATAACAATAACAATAGGAAATAACAATAACAATAATAAATAACAATAACAATAAGAAATAACAATAACAATAAAAAATAACAATAACAATAAGAAATAACAATATCAATAAGAAATAACAATAACAATAAGAAATAACATTAACAATAAGAAATAACAATAACAATAAAAAATAACAGTAACAATAAGAATAAGAAATAACAATAACAAGAAGGAAGAACAATAACAATAAGAAATAACAATGACAATAAGAAATAACAATAACAATAAGAAATAGCAATAACAATAAGAAATAACAATAACAATAAGAAATAACAATAACAATAAGAAATAACAATAACAATAAGAAATAACAATAACAATAAGAAATAACAATAACAATAAGAAATAACAATAACAATAACAATAAGAAATAACAATATCAATAAGAAATAACAATAACAATAAGAAATAACAATAACAGTAACAATAAGAAATAACTATATCAATAAGAAATAACAATAACAATAAGAAATAACATTAACAATAAGAAATAACAATTACAATAAGAAATAACAATAACAATAAGAAATAACAATAACAATAAGAAAAAACAATAACAATAAGAAATAACAGTAACTATAAGAAATAACAATAAGAACAAGAAATAACAATAACAATAAGAAATAACAATAACAATAAGGAAGGACAATAACAATGACAATAAGAAATAACAATAACAATAAGAAATAACAATAACAATAAGAAATAACAATAACAATAAGAAATACCAATAACAATAAGAAAAAACAATAACAATAAGAAATAACAATAACAATAACAATAAGAAATAACAATAACAATAAAAAATAACAATAACAATAAAAAATACCAATAACAATAAAAAATAACAATAACAATAAGAAATAACAATATCAATAAGAAATAACAATAACAATAAGAAATAACAATAACAATAAGAAATAACAATAACAATAGGAAATAAGAAATAACAATAACAATAAGAAATAACAATAACAATAAGAAATAACAATAACAATAAAAAATAACAATAACAATAAGAAGTAACAATAACAATAAGAAATAACAATATCACTAAGAAATAACAATAACAATAAGAAATAACAATAACAATAAGAAATAACAATAACAATAAGAAATAACAATAACAATAAGAAATAACAATAACAATAACAATAAGAAATAAAAATAACAATAAGAAACAACAATAACCTTAAGAAATAACAATAACAATAAGTAATAACAATAACAATAACAATAAGAAATAAAAATAACAAAAAGAAATAACAATAACAATAGGAAATAACAATAAGAAATAACAATAACAATAAGAAATAACAATAACAATAGGAAATAACAATAACAATAAGAAATAACAATAACAATAAGAAATAACAATAAGATATAACAATAACAATAAGAAATAACAATAACAATAAGAAATAACAATAACAATAATAAATAACAATAACAATAAAAAATAACAATAACAATAAGAAATAACAATAACAAAAAGAAATAACAATAACAATTGGAAATAACAATAACAATAAGAAATAACAATAACAATAATAAATAACAATAACAATAAGAAATAACAATAACAATAAGAAATAACAATAACAATAAGAAACAACAATAACCTTAAGAAATAACAATAACAATAAGAAATAACAATAACAATAAGAAATAACAGTAACAATAAGAAATAACAATAAGAATAAGAAATAACAATAACAATAAGAAATAACAATAACAATAACGAAGAACAATAACAATAAGAAATAACAATGACAATAAGAAATAACAATAACAATAAGAAATAGCAATAACAATAAGAAATAACAATAACAATAAGAAATAACAATATCAATAAGAAATAACAATAACAATAAGAAATAACAATAACAATAAGAAATAACAATAACAATAAGAAATAACAATAACAATAAGAAATAACAATAACCATAAGAAATAACAATAACAATAAGAAATAACAATAACAATAAAAAATAACAATAACAATAAAAAATACCAATAAGAATAAGAAATAACAATAACAATAAGAAATAACAATAACAATAAGGAAGAACAATAACAATAAGAAATAACAATGACAATAAGAAATAACAATAACAATAAGAAATAGCAATAACAATAAGAAATAACAATAACAATAAGAAATAACAATAACAATAAGAAATAACAATAACAATAAGAAATAACAATAACAATAAGAAATAACAATAACAATAAGAAATAACAATAACAATAACAATAAGAAATAACAATAACAATAAAAAATACCAATAAGAATAAGAAATAACAATAACAATAAGAAATAACAATAACAATAAGGAAGAACAATAACAATAAGAAATAACAATGACAATAAGAAATAACAATAACAATAAGAAATAGCAATAACAATAAGAAATAACAATAACAATAAGAAATAACAATAACAATAAGAAATAACAATAACAATAAGAAATAACAATAACAATAAGAAATAACAATAACAATAAGAAATAACAATAACAATAACAATAAGAAATAACAATAACAATAAAAAATTACAATAAGAAATAACAATAACAATAAGAAATAACAATATCAATAAGAAATAACAATAACAATAAAAAATAACAATAACAATAAGAAATAACAATATCAATAAGGAATAACAATAACAATAAGAAATAACAATAACAATAATAAATAACAATAACAATATGGAATAACAATAAGAATAAGAAATAACAATAACAAAAAGAAATAACAATAACAATAAGAAATAACAATAACAATAAGAAATAACAATAGGAAATAACAATAACAATAAGAAATAACAATAACAATAAAAAATAACAATAACAATAAGAAATAACAATAACAATAAGAAATAACAATAACAATAACAAATAACAATTTCAATAAGAAATAACAATAACAATAAGAAATAACAATAAGAAATAACATTAACAATAGGAAATAACAATAACAATAAAAAATAACAATAACAATAAGAAATAACAATAACAAAAAGAAATAACAATAACAATTGGAAATAACAATAACAATAAAAAATACCAATAAGAATAAGAAATAACAATAACAATAAGAAATAACAATAACAATAAGGAAGAACAATAACAATAAGAAATAACAATGACAATAAGAAATAACAATAACAAGAAGAAATAGCAATAACAATAAGAAATAACAATAACAATAAGAAATAACAATAACAATAAGAAATAACAATAACAATAAGAAATAACAATAACAATAAGAAATAACAATAACAATAAGAAATAACAATAACAATAACAATAAGAAATAACAATAACAATAAAAAATTACAATAAGAAATAACAATATCAATAAGAAATAACAATAACAATAAAAAATAACAATAACAATAAGAAATAACAATATCAATAAGGAATAACAATAACAATAAGAAATAACAATAACAATAATAAATAACAATAACAATATGGAATAACAATAACAATAAGAAATAACTATAACAAAAAGAAATAACAATAACAATAAGAAATAACAATAACAATAAGAAATAACAATAGGAAATAACAATAACAATAAGAAATAACAATAACAATAAAAAATAACAATAACAATAAGAAATAACAATAACAATAAGAAATAACAATAACAATAACAAATAACAATATCAATAAGAAATAACAATAACAATAAGAAATAACAATAAGAAATAACAATAAGAAATAACATTAACAATAGGAAATAACAATAATAATAAGAAATAACAATAACCATAAGAAATAACAATAACAATAAGAAATAACAATAAAAATAAGAAATAACAGTAACAATAAGAAATAACAATAAGGATAAGAAATAACAATAACAATAAGAAATAACAATAACAATAAGGAAGAACAATAACAATAAGAAATAACAATGACAATAAGAAATAACAATAACAATAAGAAATAGCAAAAACAATAAGAAATAACAATAACAATAAGAAATAACAATAACAATAAGAAATACCAATAACAATAAGAAATAACAATAACAATAAGAAATAACAATAACAATAACAATAAGAAATAACAATAACAATAAGAAATAACAATAACAATAAAAAATACCAATAACAATAAGAAATAACAATAACAATAAAAAATAACAATAACAATAAGAAATAACAATAACAATAAGAAATAACCATAAGAAATAACAATAACAATAAGAAATAACAATAACAATAAGAAATAACAATAAGAAATAACATTAAAATAAGAAATAACAATAACAATAACAATAGGAAATAACAATAACAATAAGAAATAACAATAACAATAAGAAATAACAATAACAATAGGAAATAACAATAACAAAGAGAAATAACAATAACAATAAGAAATAACAATAACAATAACAATAACAATAAGAAATAACAATATCAATAAGAAATAATAATAACAATAAGAAATAACAATAACAATAAGAAATAACATTAACAATAAGAAATAACAATAACAATAAGAAATAACAGTAACAATAAGAAATAACAATAAGGATAAGAAATAACAATAACAATAAGGAAGAACAATAACAATAAGAAATAACAATGACAATAAGAAATAACAATAACAATAAGAAATAGCAAAAACAATAAGAAATAACAATAACAATAAGAAATAACAATAACAATAAGAAATAACAATAACAAAAAGAAATAACAATAACAATAAGAAATAACAAAGCAATAAGAAATAACAATAACAATAAAAAATAACAATAACAATAAGAAATAACAATAACAATAAGAAATAACAATAACAAAAAGAAATAACAATAATAATTGGAAATAACAATAATAAGAAATAACAATAACAATAATAAATAACAATAACAATAAGAAATAACAATAACAATAAGAAATAACAATAACCATAAGAAATAACAATAACAATAAGAAATAACAATAACAATAAAAAATAACAATAACAATAAAAAATACCAATAAGAATAAGAAATAACAATAACAATACGAAATAACAATAACAATAAGGAAGAACAATAACAATAAGAAATAACAATGACAATAAGAAATAACAATAACAATAAGAAATAGCAATAACAATAAGAAATAACAATAACAATAAGAAATAACAATAACAATAAGAAATAACAATAACAATAAGAAATAACAATAACAATAAGAAATAACAATAACAATAACAATAAGAAATAACAATAACAATAAAAAATAACAATAACAATAAGAAAAAACAATATCAATAAGGAATAACAATAACAATAAGAAATAACAATAACAATAATAAATAACAATAACAGTATGGAATAACAATAACAATAAGAAATAACAATAACAAAAAGAAATAACAATAACAAAAAGAAATAACAATAACAATAAGAAATAACAATAGGAAATAACAATAACAATAAGAAATAACAGTAACAATAAAAAATAACAATAACAATAAGAAATAACAATAACAATAAGAAATAACAATAACAATAACAAATAACAATATCAATAAGAAATAACAATAACAATAAGAAATAACAATAAGAAATAACAATAAGAAATAACATTAACAATAGGAAATAACAATAATAATAAGAAATAACAATAACCATAAGAAATAACAATAACAATAAGAAATAACAATAAAAATAAGAAATAACAGTAACAATAAGAAATAACAATAAGGATAAGAAATAACAATAACAATAAGAAATAACAATAACAATAAGGAAGAACAATAACAATAAGAAATAACAATGACAATAAGAAATAACAATAACAATAAGAAATAGCAAAAACAATAAGAAATACCAATAACAATAAGAAATAACAATAACAATAAGAAATAACAATAACAATAACAATAACAATAAGAAATAACAATAACAATAAGAAATAACAATAACAATAAAAAATACCAATAACAATAAGAAATAACAATAACAATAAAAAATAACAATAACAATAAGAAATAACAATAACAATAAGAAATAACCATACGAAATAACAATAACAATAAGAAATAACAATAACAATAAGAAATAACAATAAGAAATAACATTAAAATAAGAAATAACAATAACAATAACAATAGGAAATAACAATAACAATAAGAAATAACAAAAACAATAAGAAATAACAATAACAATAGGAAATAACAATAACAAAGAGAAATAACAATAACAATAAGAAATAACAATAACAATAAGAAATAACAATAACAATAACAATAAGAAATAACAATAACAATAAAAAATACCAATAACAATAAGAAATAACAATAACAATAAAAAGTAACAATAACAATAAGAAATAACAATATCAATAAGAAATAATAATAACAATAAGAAATAACAATAACAATAAGAAATAACATTAACAATAAGAAATAACATTAACAATAAGAAATAACAATAACAATAAGAAATAACAATAACAATAAGAAATAACAATGACAATAAGAAATAACAATAACAATAAGTAATAACAATAAAAATAACAATAAGAAATAAAAATAACAAAAAGAAATAACAATAACAATAGGAAATAACAATAAGAAATAACAATAACAATAAGAAATAACAATAACAATAGGAAATAACAATAACAATAAGAAATAACAATAACAATAAGAAATAACAATAACAATAAGAAATAACAATAACAATAAGAAATAACAATAACAATAAGAAATAACAATAACAATAAGAAATAACAATAACAATAAGAAATAACAATAACAATAACAATAAGAAATAACAATAACAATAAGGAAGAACAATAACAATAAGAAATAACAATGACAATAAGAAATAACAATAACAATAAGAAATAGCAATAACAATAAGAAATAACAATAACAATAAGAAATAACAATAACAATAACAATAAGAAATAACAATAACAATAAAAAATAACAATAAGAAATAACAATAACAATAAGAAATAACAATATCAATAAGAAATAACAATAACAATAAAAAATAACAATAACAATAAGAAATAACAATATCAATAAGGAATAACAATAACAATAAGAAATAACAATAAGAAATAACAATAACAATAAGTAATAACAATAACAATAATAAATAACAATAACAATAACAATAAGAAATAACAATAACAAAAAGAAATAACAATAACAATAAGAAATAACAATAACAATAAGAAATAACAATAGGAAATAACAATAACAATAAGAAATAACAATAACAATAAAAAATAACAATAACAATAAGAAATAACAATATCAATAAGAAATAACAATAACAATAAGAAATAACAATAACAATAACAATAAGAAATAACAGTAACAATAAGAAATAACAATAAGGATAAGAAATAACAATAACAATAAGAAATAACAATAACAATAAGAAATAACAATAACAATAAGAAATAACAATAACAATAAGAAATACCAATAACAATAAGAAATAACAATAACAATAAGAAATAACAATAACAATAAGAACTAACAATAACAATAAGAAATAACAATAACAATAACAATAAGAAATAACAATAACAATAAAAAATAACAATAACAATAAAAAATACCAATAACAATAAGAAATAACAATAACAATAAAAAATAACAATAACAATAACAATAAGAAATAACTATAAGAAATAACAATAACAATAAGAAATAACATTAACAATAAGAAATAACAATACCAATAAGAAATAACAATAACAATAACAATAGGAAATAACAATAACAATAAGAAATAACAATAACAATAAGAAATAACAATAACAATAGGAAATAACAATAACAATAAGAAATAACAATAACAATAAGAAATAACAATAACAATAAGAAATAACAATAACAATAAGAAATAACAATAACAATAAGAAATAACAATAAGAAATAACAATAACAATAGGAAATAACAATAATAAATAACAATAACAATAAGAAATAACAATAACAATAAAAAATACCAATAACAATAAAAAATAACAATAACAATAAGAAATAACAATATCAATAAGAAATAATAATAACAATAAGAAATAACAATAACAATAAGAAATAACATTAACAATAAGAAATAACAATAACAATAAGAAATAACAATAACAACAATCAATAACAATAACAATAACAATAACAATAAGAAATACCAATAACAAAAAGAAATAACAATAACAATAGGAAATAACAATAACAAAAAGAAATAACAATATCAATAAGAAATAACAATAACAATAAGAAATAACAATAACAATAAGAAATACCAATAACAATAAGAAATAACAATAACAATAAGAAATAACAATAACAATAAGAAATAATATTAACAATAAGAAATAACAATAACAATAAGAAATAACAATAACCATACGAAATAACAATAACAATAAGAAATAACAATAACAATAACAATAAGAAATAACAATAACAATAAGAAAGAACAATAACAATAACAATAGGAAATAACAATAACAATAAGAAATAACAATAACAATAAAAAATAACAATAACAATAAGAAATAACAATAACAATAAAAAATAACAATAACAATAAGAAATAACAATAACAATAAGAAATAACATTATCACTAAGAAATAACAATAACAATAAGAAATAACAAAACCAATAAGTAATAACAATAACAATAAGAAATAACAATAACAATAAGAAATAACAATAACAATAAGAAATAACAATAACAATAAGAAATAACAATAACAATAACAATAAGAAATAACAAAACCAATAAGTAATAACAATAACAATAACAATAAGAAATAAAAATAACAAAAAGAAATAACAATAACAATAGGAAATAACAATAACAATAAGAAATAACAATGACAATAAGAAATAACAATAACAATAAGTAATAACAATAACAATAACAATAAGAAATAAAAATAACAAAAAGAAATAACAATAACAATAGGAAATAACAATAAGAAATAACAATAACAATAGGAAATAACAATAACAATAAGAAATAACAATAACAATAAGAAATAACAATAACAATAAGAAATAACAATAACAATAAGAAATAACAATAACAATAGGAAATAACAATAACAATAATAAATAACAATAACAATAAGAAATAACAATAAGAATAAGAAATAACAATAATAATAAGAAATAACAATAACAATAAAAAACAACAATAACAATAAAAAATAACAATAACAATAAGAAATAACAATAACAATAAGAAATAACAATATAAAAAGGAAATAACAATAACAATTGGAAATAACAATAACAATAATAAATAACAATAACAATAAGAAATAACAATAACAATAAGAAATAACAATAACCATTAGAAATAACAATAACAATAAGAAATAACAATAACAATAAGAAATAACAGTAACAATAAGAAATAACAATAAGAATAAGAAATAACAATAACAATAAGGAAGAACAATAACAATAAGAAATAACAATGACAATAAGAAATAACAATAACAATAAGAAATAGCAATAACAATAAGAAATAACAATAACAATAAGAAATAACAATAACAATAAGAAATAACAATAACAATAAAAAATAACAATAACAATAAGAAATAACAATAACAATAAGGAATAACAATAACAATAAGAAATAACATTAACAATAAGAAATAACAATAACAATAAGAAATAACAATAACAATAATAAATAATAATAACAATAAGGAATAACAATAACAATAACAATAAGAAATACCAATAACAATAAGAAATAACAATAACAAAAAGAAATAACAATAACAATAAGAAATAACAATAACAATAAGAAATAACAATAACAATAAAAAATAACAATAACAATAAGAAATAACAATAACAATAAGAAATAACAATAACAAAAAGAAATAACAATAACAATTGGAAATAACAATAACAATAAGAAATAACAATGACAATAAGAAATAACAATAACAATAAGTAATAACAATAACAATAACAATAAGAAATAAAAATAACAAAAAGAAATAACAATAACAATAGGAAATAACAATATGAAATAACAATAACAATAAAAAATAACAATAACAATAGGAAATAACAATAACAATAAGAAATAACAATAACAATAAGAAATAACAATAACAATAAGAAATAACAATAACAATAAGAAATAACAATAACAATAGGAAATAACAATAACAATAATAAATAACAATAACAATAAGAAATAACAATAAGAATAAGAAATAACAATAACAATAAAAAACAACAATTAAAATAAAAAATAACAATAACAATAAGAAATAACAATAACAATAGGAAATAACAATAACCATAAGAAATAACAATAACAATTGGAAATAACAATAACAATAAGAAATAACAATAACAATAAGAAATAACAATAACCATAAGAAATAACAATAACAATAAGAAATAACAATAACAATAAGAAATAACAGTAACAATAAGAAATAACAATAAGAATAAGAAATAACAATAACAATAAGAAATAACAATAACAATAAGGAAGAACAATAACAATAAGAAATAACAATGACAATAAGAAATAACAATAACAATAAGAAATAGCAATAACAATAAGAAATAACAATAACAATAAGAAATAACAATAACAATAAGAAATAACAATAACAATAAGAAATAACAATAACAATAAAAAATAACAATAAGAAATAACAATAACAATAAGAAATAACAATATCAATAAGAAATAACAATAACAATAAAAAATAACAATAACAATAAGAAATAACAATAACAATAAGAAATAACAATAACAATATGAAATAACAATAACAATAAGGAATAACAATAACAATAACAATAAGAAATAACAATAACAATAAGAAATAACAATAACAATAAAAAATAACAATAACAATAAGAAATAACAATAACAATAAGAAATAACAATAACAAAAAGAAATAACAATAACAATTGGAAATAACAATAACAATAACAAATAACAATAACAATAATAAATAACAATAACAATAAGAAATAACAATAAGAACAAGAAATAACAATAACAATAAGAAATAACAATAACAATAAGGAAGGACAATAACAATAAGAAATAACAATGACAATAAGAAATAACAATAACAATAAGAAATAGCAATAACAATAAGAAATAACAATAACAATAAGAAATAACAATAACAATAAGAAATAACAATAACAATAAGAAATACCAATAACAATAAGAAAAAACAATAACAATAAGAAATAACAATAACAATAACAATAAGAAATAACAATAACAATAAAAAATAACAATAACAATAAAAAATACCAATAACAATAAAAAATAACAATAACAATAAGAAATAACAATATCAATAAGAAATAACAATAACAATAAGAAATAACAATAACAATAAGAAATAACAATAACAATAAGAAATAACAATAACAATAAGAAATACCAATAACAATAAGAAAAAACAATAACAATAAGAAATAACAATAATAATAAGAAATAACAATAACAATAAGAAATAACAATAACAATAAGAAATAACAATAACAATAGGAAATAACAATAACAATAATAAATAACAATAACAATAAGAAATAACAATAACAATAAAAAATAACAATAACAATAAGAAATAACAATATCAATAAGAAATAACAATAACAATAAGAAATAACATTAACAATAAGAAATAACAATAACAATAAAAAATAACAGTAACAATAAGAATAAGAAATAACAATAACAAGAAGGAAGAACAATAACAATAAGAAATAACAATGACAATAAGAAATAACAATAACAATAAGAAATAGCAATAACAATAAGAAATAACAATAACAATAAGAAATAACAATAACAATAAGAAATAACAATAACAATAACAATAAGAAATAACAATATCAATAAGAAATAACAATAACAATAAGAAATAACAATAACAGTAACAATAAGAAATAACTATATCAATAAGAAATAACAATAACAATAAGAAATAACATTAACAATAAGAAATAACAATTACAATAAGAAATAACAATAACAATAAGAAATAACAATAACAATAAGAAAAAACAATAACAATAAGAAATAACAGTAACTATAAGAAATAACAATAAGAACAAGAAATAACAATAACAATAAGAAATAACAATAACAATAAGGAAGGACAATAACAATGACAATAAGAAATAACAATAACAATAAGAAATAACAATAACAATAAGAAATAACAATAACAATAAGAAATACCAATAACAATAAGAAAAAACAATAACAATAAGAAATAACAATAACAATAACAATAAGAAATAACAATAACAATAAAAAATAACAATATCAATAAGAAATAATAATAACAATAAGAAATAACAATAACAATAAGAAATAACATTAACAATAAGAAATAACAATAACAATAAGAAATAACAGTAACAATAAGAAATAACAATAAGGATAAGAAATAACAATAACAATAACAATAAGGAAGAACAATAACAATAAGAAATAACAATGACAATAAGAAATAACAATAACAATAAGAAATAGCAAAAACAATAAGAAATAACAATAACAATAAGAAATAACAATAACAATAAGAAATAACAATAACAATAAGAAATAACAATAACAAAAAGAAATAACAATAACAATAAGAAATAACAATAACAATAAGAAATAACAATAACAATAAAAAATAACAATAACAATAAGAAATAACAATAACAATAAGAAATAACAATAACAAAAAGAAATAACAATAATAATTGGAAATAACAATAATAAGAAATAACAATAACAATAATAAATAACAATAACAATAAGAAATAACAATAACAATAAGAAATAACAATAACCATAAGAAATAACAATAACAATAAGAAATAACAATAACAATAAAAATAACAATAACAATAAAAAATACCAATAAGAATAAGAAATAACAATAACAATAAGAAATAACAATAACAATAAGGAAGAACAATAACAATAAGAAATAACAATGACAATAAGAAATAACAATAACAATAAGAAATAGCAATAACAATAAGAAATAACAATAACAATAAGAAATAACAATAACAATAAGAAATAACAATAACAATAAGAAATAACAATAACAATAACAATAAGAAATAACAATAACAATAAAAAATTACAATAAGAAATAACAATAACAATAAGAAATAACAATATCAATAAGAAATAACAATAACAATAAAAAATAACAATAACAATAAGAAAAAACAATATCAATAAGGAATAACAATAACAATAAGAAATAACAATAACAATAATAAATAACAATAACAATATGGAATAACAATAACAATAAGAAATAACAATAACAAAAAGAAATAACAATAACAATAAGAAATAACAATAACAATAAGAAATAACAATAGGAAATAACAATAACAATAAGAAATAACAATAACAATAAAAAATAACAATAACAATAAGAAATAACAATAACAATAAGAAATAACAATAACAATAACAAATAACAATATCAATAAGAAATAACAATAAGAAATAACAATAAGAAATAACATTAACAATAGGAAATAACAATAATAATAAGAAATAACAATAACCATAAGAAATAACAATAACAATAAGAAATAACAATAAAAATAAGAAATAACAGTAACAATAAGAAATAACAATAAGGATAAGAAATAACAATAACAATAAGAAATAACAATAACAATAAGGAAGAACAATAACAATAAGAAATAACAATGACAATAAGAAATAACAATAACAATAAGAAATAGCAAAAACAATAAGAAATAACAATAACAATAAGAAATAACAATAACAATAAGAAATAACAATAACAATAAGAAATACCAATAACAATAAGAAATAACAATAACAATAAGAAATAACAATAACAATAACAATAAGAAATAACAATAACAATAAGAAATAACAATAACAATAAAAAATACCAATAACAATAAGAAATAACAATAACAATAAAAAATAACAATAACAATAAGAAATAACAATAACAATAAGAAATAACCATAAGAAATAACAATAACAATAAGAAATAACAATAACAATAAGAAATAACAATAGGAAATAACATTAAAATAAGAAATAACAATAACAATAACAATAGGAAATAACAATAACAATAAGAAATAACAATAACAATAAGAAATAACAATAACAATAGGAAATAACAATAACAAAGAGAAATAACAATAAGAATAAGAAATAACAATAACAATAAGAAATAACAATAACAATAACAATAAGAAATAACAATAACAATAAAAAATACCAATAACAATAAGAAATAACAATAACAATAAAAAGTAACAATAACAATAAGAAATAACAATATCAATAAGAAATAATAATAACAATAAGAAATAACAATAACAATAAGAAATAACATTAACAATAAGAAATAACATTAACAATAAGAAATAACAATAACAATAAGAAATAACAATAACAATAAGAAATAACAATGACAATAAGAAATAACAATAACAATAAGTAATAACAATAAAAATAACAATAAGAAATAAAAATAACAAAAAGAAATAACAATAACAATAGGAAATAACAATAAGAAATAACAATAACAATAAGAAATAACAATAACAATAGGAAATAACAATAACAATAAGAAATAACAATAACAATAAGAAATAACAATAACAATAAGAAATAACAATAACAATAAGAAATAACAATAACAATAAGAAATAACAATAACAATAAGAAATAACAATAACAATAAGAAATAACAATAACAATAACAATAAGAAATAACAATAACAATAAGGAAGAACAATAACAATAAGAAATAACAATGACAATAAGAAATAACAATAACAATAAGAAATAGCAATAACAATAAGAAATAACAATAACAATAAGAAATAACAATAACAATAACAATAAGAAATAACAATAACAATAAAAAATAACAATAAGAAATAACAATAACAATTAAAAATAACAATATCAATAAGAAATAACAATAACAATAAAAAATAACAATAACAATAAGAAATAACAATATCAATAAGGAATAACAATAACAATAAGAAATAACAATAAGAAATAACATTAACAATAAGAAATAACAATAACAATAAGTAATAACAATAACAATAATAAATAACAATAACAATAACAATAAGAAATAACAATAACAAAAAGAAATAACAATAACAATAAGAAATAACAATAACAATAAGAAATAACAATAGGAAATAACAATAACAATAAGAAATAACAATATCAATAAGAAATAACAATAACAATAAGAAATAACAATATCAATAAGAAATAACAATATCAATAAGAAATAACAATAACAATAAGAAATAACAATAAGAAATAACATTAACAATAAGAAATAACAATAATAATAAGAAATAACAATAACCATAAGAAATAACAATAACAATAAGAAATAACAATAACAATAAGAAATAACAGTAACAATAAGAAATAACAATAAGGATAAGAAATAACAATAACAATAAGAAATAACAATAACAATAAGGAAGAACAATAACAATAAGAAATAACAATGACAATAAGAAATAACAATAACAATAAGAAATAGCAAAAACAATAAGAAATAACAATAACAATAAGAAATAACAATAACAATAAGAAATAACAATAACAATAAGAAATAACAATAACAATAAGAAATAACAATAACAATAAGAAATACCAATAACAATAAGAAATAACAATAACAATAAGAAATAACAATAACAATAAGAACTAACAATAACAATAAGAAATAACAATAACAATAACAATAACAATAAGAAATAACAATAACAATAAAAAATAACAATAACAATAAAAAATACCAATAACAATAAGAAATAACAATAACAATAAAAAATAACAATAACAATAACAATAAGAAATAACTATAAGAAATAACAATAACAATAAGAAATAACATTAACAATAAGAAATAACAATACCAATAAGAAATAACAATAACAATAACAATAGGAAATAACAATAACAATAAGAAATAACAATAACAATAAGAAATAACAATAACAATAGGAAATAACAATAACAATAAGAAATAACAATAACAATAAGAAATAACAATAACAATAAGAAATAACAATAACAATAAGAAATAACAATAACAATAAGAAATAACAATAACAATAAGAAATAACAATAAGAAATAACAATAACAATAGGAAATAACAATAACAATAATAAATAACAATAACAATAAGAAATAACAATAACAATAAAAAATACCAATAACAATAAAAAATAACAATAACAATAAGAAATAACAATATCAATAAGAAATAATAATAACAATAAGAAATAACAATAACAATAAGAAATAACATTAACAATAAGAAATAACATTAACAATAAGAAATAACAATAACAATAAGAAATAACAATAACAACAATCAATAACAATGACAATAACAATAAGAAATACCAATAACAAAAAGAAATAACAATAACAATAGGAAATAACAATAACAAAAAGAAATAACAATATCAATAAGAAATAACAATAACAATAAGAAATAACAATAACAATAAGAAATACCAATAACAATAAGAAATAACAATACAATAAGAAATAACAATAACAATAAGAAATAATATTAACAATAAGAAATAACAATAACAATAAGAAATAACAATAACCATACGAAATAACAATAACAATAAGAAATAACAATAACAATAACAATAAGAAATAACAATAACAATAAGAAAGAACAATAACAATAACAATAGGAAATAACAATAACAATAAGAAATAACAATAACAATAAAAAATAACAATAACAATAAGAAATAACAATAACAATAAAAAATAACAATAACAATAAGAAATAACAATAACAATAAGAAATAACATT
The DNA here is from genome assembly GCA_963969525.1 of Ontholestes murinus. NCBI lineage: Eukaryota > Metazoa > Arthropoda > Insecta > Coleoptera > Staphylinidae > Ontholestes > Ontholestes murinus. Next base: position 64,018 of record CAXAKX010000250.1, read on the forward strand.
ATCACTAAGAAATAACAATAACAATAAGAAATAACAAAACCAATAAGTAATAACAATAACAATAAGAAATAACAATAACAATAAGAAATAACAATAACAATAAGAAATAACAATAACAATAACAATAAGAAATAACAAAACCAATAAGTAATAACAATAACAATAACAATAAGAAATAAAAATAACAAAAAGAAATAACAATAACAATAGGAAATAACAATAACAATAAGAAATAACAATGACAATAAGAAATAACAATAACAATAAGTAATAACAATAACAATAACAATAAGAAATAAAAATAACAAAAAGAAATAACAATAACAATAGGAAATAACAATAAGAAATAACAATAACAATAGGAAATAACAATAACAATAAGAAATAACAATAACAATAAGAAATAACAATAACAATAAGAAATAACAGTAACAATAAGAAATAACAATAACAATAGGAAATAACAATAACAATAATAAATAACAATAACAATAAGAAATAACAATAAGAATAAGAAATAACAATAATAATAAGAAATAACAATAACAATAAAAAACAACAATAACAATAAAAAATAACAATAACAATAAGAAATAACAATAACAATAAGAAATAACAATAACAAAAAGAAATAACAATAACAATTGGAAATAACAATAACAATAATAAATAACAATAACAATAAGAAATAACAATAACAATAAGAAATAACAATAACCATTAGAAATAACAATAACAATAAGAAATAACAATAACAATAAGAAATAACAGTAACAATAAGAAATAACAATAAGAATAAGAAATAACAATAACAATAAGGAAGAACAATAACAATAAGAAATAACAATGACAATAAGAAATAACAATAACAATAAGAAATAGCAATAACAATAAGAAATAACAATAACAATAAGAAATAACAATAACAATAAGAAATAACAATAACAATAAGAAATAACAATAAAAAATAACAATAAGAAATAACAATATCAATAAGAAATAACAATAACAATAAAAAATAACAATAACAATAAGAAATAACAATAACAATAAGGAATAACAATAACAATAAGAAATAACATTAACAATAAGAAATAACAATAACAATAAGAAATAACAATAACAATAATAAATAATAATAACAATAAGGAATAACAATAACAATAACAATAAGAAATACCAATAACAATAAGAAATAACAATAACAAAAAGAAATAACAATAACAATAAGAAATAACAATAACAATAAGAAATAACAATAACAATAAAAAATAACAATAACAATAAGAAATAACAATAACAATAAGAAATAACAATAACAAAAAGAAATAACAATAACAATTGGAAATAACAATAACAATAAGAAATAACAATGACAATAAGAAATAACAATAACAATAAGTAATAACAATAACAATAACAATAAGAAATAAAAATAACAAAAAGAAATAACAATAACAATAGGAAATAACAATAAGAAATAACAATAACAATAGGAAATAACAATAATAATAAGAAATAACAATAACAATAAGAAATAACAATAACAATAAGAAATAACAATAACAATAAGAAATAACAATAACAATAAGAAATAACAATAACAATAGGAAATAACAATAACAATAATAAATAACAATAACAATAAGAAATAACAATAAGAATAAGAAATAACAATAACAATAAAAAACAACAATTAAAATAAAAAATAACAATAACAATAAGAAATAACAATAACAATAGGAAATAACAATAACCATAAGAAATAACAATAACAATTGGAAATAACAATAACAATAAGAAATAACAATAACAATAAGAAATAACAATAACCATAAGAAATAACAATAACAATAAGAAATAACAATAACAATAAGAAATAACAGTAACAATAAGAAATAACAATAAGAATAAGAAATAACAATAACAATAAGAAATAACAATAACAATAAGGAAGAACAATAACAATAAGAAATAACAATGACAATAAGAAATAACAATAACAATAAGAAATAGCAATAACAATAAGAAATAACAATAACAATAAGAAATAACAATAACAATAAGAAATAACAATAACAATAAGAAATAACAATAACAATAAAAAATAACAATAAGAAATAACAATAACAATAAGAAATAACAATATCAATAAGAAATAACAATAACAATAAAAAATAACAATAACAATAAGAAATAACAATAACAATAAGAAATAACAATAACAATATGAAATAACAATAACAATAAGGAATAACAATAACAATAACAATAAGAAATAACAATAACAATAAAAAATAACAATAACAATAAGAAATAACAATAACAATAAGAAATAACAATAACAAAAAGAAATAACAATAACAATTGGAAATAACAATAACAATAAGAAATAACAATAACAATAATAAATAACAATAACAATAAGAAATAACAATAAGAACAAGAAATAAAAATAACAATAAGAAATAACAATAACAATAAGGAAGGACAATAACAATAAGAAATAACAATGACAATAAGAAATAACAATAACAATAAGAAATAGCAATAACAATAAGAAATAACAATAACAATAAGAAATAACAATAACAATAAGAAATAACAATAACAATAAGAAATACCAATAACAATAAGAAAAAACAATAACAATAAGAAATAACAATAACAATAACAATAAGAAATAACAATAACAATAAAAAATAACAATAACAATAAAAAATACCAATAACAATAAAAAATAACAATAACAATAAGAAATAACAATATCAATAAGAAATAACAATAACAATAAGAAATAACAATAACAATAAGAAATAACAATAACAATAAGAAATAACAATAACAATAAGAAATACCAATAACAATAAGAAAAAACAATAACAATAAGAAATAACAATAATAATAAGAAATAACAATAACAATAAGAAATAACAATAACAATAAGAAATAACAATAACAATAGGAAATAACAATAACAATAATAAATAACAATAACAATAAGAAATAACAATAACAATAAAAAATAACAATAACAATAAGAAATAACAATATCAATAAGAAATAACAATAACAATAAGAAATAACATTAACAATAAGAAATAACAATAACAATAAAAAATAACAGTAACAATAAGAATAAGAAATAACAATAACAAGAAGGAAGAACAATAACAATAAGAAATAACAATGACAATAAGAAATAACAATAACAATAAGAAATAGCAATAACAATAAGAAATAACAATAACAATAAGAAATAACAATAACAATAAGAAATAACAATAACAATAAGAAATAACAATAACAATAAGAAATAACAATAACAATAAGAAATAACAATAACAATAACAATAAGAAATAACAATATCAATAAGAAATAACAATAACAATAAGAAATAACAATAACAGTAACAATAAGAAATAACTATATCAATAAGAAATAACAATAACAATAAGAAATAACATTAACAATAAGAAATAACAATTACAATAAGAAATAACAATAACAATAAGAAATAACAATAACAATAAGAAAAAACAATAACAATAAGAAATAACAGTAACTATAAGAAATAACAATAAGAACAAGAAATAACAATAACAATAAGAAATAACAATAACAATAAGGAAGGACAATAACAATGACAATAAGAAATAACAATAACAATAAGAAATAACAATAACAATAAGAAATAACAATAACAATAAGAAATACCAATAACAATAAGAAAAAACAATAACAATAAGAAATAACAATAACAATAACAATAAGAAATAACAATAACAATAAAAAATAACAATAACAATAAAAAATACCAATAACAATAAAAAATAACAATAACAATAAGAAATAACAATATCAATAAGAAATAACAATAACAATAAGAAATAACAATAACAATAAGAAATAACAATAACAATAGGAAATAAGAAATAACAATAACAATAAGAAATAACAATAACAATAAGAAATAACAATAACAATAAAAAATAACAATAACAATAAGAAGTAACAATAACAATAAGAAATAACAATATCACTAAGAAATAACAATAACAATAAGAAATAACAATAACAATAAGAAATAACAATAACAATAAGAAATAACAATAACAATAAGAAATAACAATAACAATAACAATAAGAAATAAAAATAACAATAAGAAACAACAATAACCTTAAGAAATAACAATAACAATAAGTAATAACAATAACAATAACAATAAGAAATAAAAATAACAAAAAGAAATAACAATAACAATAGGAAATAACAATAAGAAATAACAATAACAATAAGAAATAACAATAACAATAGGAAATAACAATAACAATAAGAAATAACAATAACAATAAGAAATAACAATAAGATATAACAATAACAATAAGAAATAACAATAACAATAAGAAATAACAATAACAATAATAAATAACAATAACAATAAAAAATAACAATAACAATAAGAAATAACAATAACAAAAAGAAATAACAATAACAATTGGAAATAACAATAACAATAAGAAATAACAATAACAATAATAAATAACAATAACAATAAGAAATAACAATAACAATAAGAAATAACAATAACAATAAGAAACAACAATAACCTTAAGAAATAACAATAACAATAAGAAATAACAATAACAATAAGAAATAACAGTAACAATAAGAAATAACAATAAGAATAAGAAATAACAATAACAATAAGAAATAACAATAACAATAACGAAGAACAATAACAATAAGAAATAACAATGACAATAAGAAATAACAATAACAATAAGAAATAGCAATAACAATAAGAAATAACAATAACAATAAGAAATAACAATATCAATAAGAAATAACAATAACAATAAGAAATAACAATAACAATAAGAAATAACAATAACAATAAGAAATAACAATAACAATAAGAAATAACAATAACCATAAGAAATAACAATAACAATAAGAAATAACAATAACAATAAAAAATAACAATAACAATAAAAAATACCAATAAGAATAAGAAATAACAATAACAATAAGAAATAACAATAACAATAAGGAAGAACAATAACAATAAGAAATAACAATGACAATAAGAAATAACAATAACAATAAGAAATAGCAATAACAATAAGAAATAACAATAACAATAAGAAATAACAATAACAATAAGAAATAACAATAACAATAAGAAATAACAATAACAATAAGAAATAACAATAACAATAAGAAATAACAATAACAATAACAATAAGAAATAACAATAACAATAAAAAATACCAATAAGAATAAGAAATAACAATAACAATAAGAAATAACAATAACAATAAGGAAGAACAATAACAATAAGAAATAACAATGACAATAAGAAATAACAATAACAATAAGAAATAGCAATAACAATAAGAAATAACAATAACAATAAGAAATAACAATAACAATAAGAAATAACAATAACAATAAGAAATAACAATAACAATAAGAAATAACAATAACAATAAGAAATAACAATAACAATAACAATAAGAAATAACAATAACAATAAAAAATTACAATAAGAAATAACAATAACAATAAGAAATAACAATATCAATAAGAAATAACAATAACAATAAAAAATAACAATAACAATAAGAAATAACAATATCAATAAGGAATAACAATAACAATAAGAAATAACAATAACAATAATAAATAACAATAACAATATGGAATAACAATAAGAATAAGAAATAACAATAACAAAAAGAAATAACAATAACAATAAGAAATAACAATAACAATAAGAAATAACAATAGGAAATAACAATAACAATAAGAAATAACAATAACAATAAAAAATAACAATAACAATAAGAAATAACAATAACAATAAGAAATAACAATAACAATAACAAATAACAATTTCAATAAGAAATAACAATAACAATAAGAAATAACAATAAGAAATAACATTAACAATAGGAAATAACAATAACAATAAAAAATAACAATAACAATAAGAAATAACAATAACAAAAAGAAATAACAATAACAATTGGAAATAACAATAACAATAAAAAATACCAATAAGAATAAGAAATAACAATAACAATAAGAAATAACAATAACAATAAGGAAGAACAATAACAATAAGAAATAACAATGACAATAAGAAATAACAATAACAAGAAGAAATAGCAATAACAATAAGAAATAACAATAACAATAAGAAATAACAATAACAATAAGAAATAACAATAACAATAAGAAATAACAATAACAATAAGAAATAACAATAACAATAAGAAATAACAATAACAATAACAATAAGAAATAACAATAACAATAAAAAATTACAATAAGAAATAACAATATCAATAAGAAATAACAATAACAATAAAAAATAACAATAACAATAAGAAATAACAATATCAATAAGGAATAACAATAACAATAAGAAATAACAATAACAATAATAAATAACAATAACAATATGGAATAACAATAACAATAAGAAATAACTATAACAAAAAGAAATAACAATAACAATAAGAAATAACAATAACAATAAGAAATAACAATAGGAAATAACAATAACAATAAGAAATAACAATAACAATAAAAAATAACAATAACAATAAGAAATAACAATAACAATAAGAAATAACAATAACAATAACAAATAACAATATCAATAAGAAATAACAATAACAATAAGAAATAACAATAAGAAATAACAATAAGAAATAACATTAACAATAGGAAATAACAATAATAATAAGAAATAACAATAACCATAAGAAATAACAATAACAATAAGAAATAACAATAAAAATAAGAAATAACAGTAACAATAAGAAATAACAATAAGGATAAGAAATAACAATAACAATAAGAAATAACAATAACAATAAGGAAGAACAATAACAATAAGAAATAACAATGACAATAAGAAATAACAATAACAATAAGAAATAGCAAAAACAATAAGAAATAACAATAACAATAAGAAATAACAATAACAATAAGAAATACCAATAACAATAAGAAATAACAATAACAATAAGAAATAACAATAACAATAACAATAAGAAATAACAATAACAATAAGAAATAACAATAACAATAAAAAATACCAATAACAATAAGAAATAACAATAACAATAAAAAATAACAATAACAATAAGAAATAACAATAACAATAAGAAATAACCATAAGAAATAACAATAACAATAAGAAATAACAATAACAATAAGAAATAACAATAAGAAATAACATTAAAATAAGAAATAACAATAACAATAACAATAGGAAATAACAATAACAATAAGAAATAACAATAACAATAAGAAATAACAATAACAATAGGAAATAACAATAACAAAGAGAAATAACAATAACAATAAGAAATAACAATAACAATAACAATAACAATAAGAAATAACAATATCAATAAGAAATAATAATAACAATAAGAAATAACAATAACAATAAGAAATAACATTAACAATAAGAAATAACAATAACAATAAGAAATAACAGTAACAATAAGAAATAACAATAAGGATAAGAAATAACAATAACAATAAGGAAGAACAATAACAATAAGAAATAACAATGACAATAAGAAATAACAATAACAATAAGAAATAGCAAAAACAATAAGAAATAACAATAACAATAAGAAATAACAATAACAATAAGAAATAACAATAACAAAAAGAAATAACAATAACAATAAGAAATAACAAAGCAATAAGAAATAACAATAACAATAAAAAATAACAATAACAATAAGAAATAACAATAACAATAAGAAATAACAATAACAAAAAGAAATAACAATAATAATTGGAAATAACAATAATAAGAAATAACAATAACAATAATAAATAACAATAACAATAAGAAATAACAATAACAATAAGAAATAACAATAACCATAAGAAATAACAATAACAATAAGAAATAACAATAACAATAAAAAATAACAATAACAATAAAAAATACCAATAAGAATAAGAAATAACAATAACAATACGAAATAACAATAACAATAAGGAAGAACAATAACAATAAGAAATAACAATGACAATAAGAAATAACAATAACAATAAGAAATAGCAATAACAATAAGAAATAACAATAACAATAAGAAATAACAATAACAATAAGAAATAACAATAACAATAAGAAATAACAATAACAATAAGAAATAACAATAACAATAACAATAAGAAATAACAATAACAATAAAAAATAACAATAACAATAAGAAAAAACAATATCAATAAGGAATAACAATAACAATAAGAAATAACAATAACAATAATAAATAACAATAACAGTATGGAATAACAATAACAATAAGAAATAACAATAACAAAAAGAAATAACAATAACAAAAAGAAATAACAATAACAATAAGAAATAACAATAGGAAATAACAATAACAATAAGAAATAACAGTAACAATAAAAAATAACAATAACAATAAGAAATAACAATAACAATAAGAAATAACAATAACAATAACAAATAACAATATCAATAAGAAATAACAATAACAATAAGAAATAACAATAAGAAATAACAATAAGAAATAACATTAACAATAGGAAATAACAATAATAATAAGAAATAACAATAACCATAAGAAATAACAATAACAATAAGAAATAACAATAAAAATAAGAAATAACAGTAACAATAAGAAATAACAATAAGGATAAGAAATAACAATAACAATAAGAAATAACAATAACAATAAGGAAGAACAATAACAATAAGAAATAACAATGACAATAAGAAATAACAATAACAATAAGAAATAGCAAAAACAATAAGAAATACCAATAACAATAAGAAATAACAATAACAATAAGAAATAACAATAACAATAACAATAACAATAAGAAATAACAATAACAATAAGAAATAACAATAACAATAAAAAATACCAATAACAATAAGAAATAACAATAACAATAAAAAATAACAATAACAATAAGAAATAACAATAACAATAAGAAATAACCATACGAAATAACAATAACAATAAGAAATAACAATAACAATAAGAAATAACAATAAGAAATAACATTAAAATAAGAAATAACAATAACAATAACAATAGGAAATAACAATAACAATAAGAAATAACAAAAACAATAAGAAATAACAATAACAATAGGAAATAACAATAACAAAGAGAAATAACAATAACAATAAGAAATAACAATAACAATAAGAAATAACAATAACAATAACAATAAGAAATAACAATAACAATAAAAAATACCAATAACAATAAGAAATAACAATAACAATAAAAAGTAACAATAACAATAAGAAATAACAATATCAATAAGAAATAATAATAACAATAAGAAATAACAATAACAATAAGAAATAACATTAACAATAAGAAATAACATTAACAATAAGAAATAACAATAACAATAAGAAATAACAATAACAATAAGAAATAACAATGACAATAAGAAATAACAATAACAATAAGTAATAACAATAAAAATAACAATAAGAAATAAAAATAACAAAAAGAAATAACAATAACAATAGGAAATAACAATAAGAAATAACAATAACAATAAGAAATAACAATAACAATAGGAAATAACAATAACAATAAGAAATAACAATAACAATAAGAAATAACAATAACAATAAGAAATAACAATAACAATAAGAAATAACAATAACAATAAGAAATAACAATAACAATAAGAAATAACAATAACAATAAGAAATAACAATAACAATAACAATAAGAAATAACAATAACAATAAGGAAGAACAATAACAATAAGAAATAACAATGACAATAAGAAATAACAATAACAATAAGAAATAGCAATAACAATAAGAAATAACAATAACAATAAGAAATAACAATAACAATAACAATAAGAAATAACAATAACAATAAAAAATAACAATAAGAAATAACAATAACAATAAGAAATAACAATATCAATAAGAAATAACAATAACAATAAAAAATAACAATAACAATAAGAAATAACAATATCAATAAGGAATAACAATAACAATAAGAAATAACAATAAGAAATAACAATAACAATAAGTAATAACAATAACAATAATAAATAACAATAACAATAACAATAAGAAATAACAATAACAAAAAGAAATAACAATAACAATAAGAAATAACAATAACAATAAGAAATAACAATAGGAAATAACAATAACAATAAGAAATAACAATAACAATAAAAAATAACAATAACAATAAGAAATAACAATATCAATAAGAAATAACAATAACAATAAGAAATAACAATAACAATAACAATAAGAAATAACAGTAACAATAAGAAATAACAATAAGGATAAGAAATAACAATAACAATAAGAAATAACAATAACAATAAGAAATAACAATAACAATAAGAAATAACAATAACAATAAGAAATACCAATAACAATAAGAAATAACAATAACAATAAGAAATAACAATAACAATAAGAACTAACAATAACAATAAGAAATAACAATAACAATAACAATAAGAAATAACAATAACAATAAAAAATAACAATAACAATAAAAAATACCAATAACAATAAGAAATAACAATAACAATAAAAAATAACAATAACAATAACAATAAGAAATAACTATAAGAAATAACAATAACAATAAGAAATAACATTAACAATAAGAAATAACAATACCAATAAGAAATAACAATAACAATAACAATAGGAAATAACAATAACAATAAGAAATAACAATAACAATAAGAAATAACAATAACAATAGGAAATAACAATAACAATAAGAAATAACAATAACAATAAGAAATAACAATAACAATAAGAAATAACAATAACAATAAGAAATAACAATAACAATAAGAAATAACAATAAGAAATAACAATAACAATAGGAAATAACAATAATAAATAACAATAACAATAAGAAATAACAATAACAATAAAAAATACCAATAACAATAAAAAATAACAATAACAATAAGAAATAACAATATCAATAAGAAATAATAATAACAATAAGAAATAACAATAACAATAAGAAATAACATTAACAATAAGAAATAACAATAACAATAAGAAATAACAATAACAACAATCAATAACAATAACAATAACAATAACAATAAGAAATACCAATAACAAAAAGAAATAACAATAACAATAGGAAATAACAATAACAAAAAGAAATAACAATATCAATAAGAAATAACAATAACAATAAGAAATAACAATAACAATAAGAAATACCAATAACAATAAGAAATAACAATAACAATAAGAAATAACAATAACAATAAGAAATAATATTAACAATAAGAAATAACAATAACAATAAGAAATAACAATAACCATACGAAATAACAATAACAATAAGAAATAACAATAACAATAACAATAAGAAATAACAATAACAATAAGAAAGAACAATAACAATAACAATAGGAAATAACAATAACAATAAGAAATAACAATAACAATAAAAAATAACAATAACAATAAGAAATAACAATAACAATAAAAAATAACAATAACAATAAGAAATAACAATAACAATAAGAAATAACATTATCACTAAGAAATAACAATAACAATAAGAAATAACAAAACCAATAAGTAATAACAATAACAATAAGAAATAACAATAACAATAAGAAATAACAATAACAATAAGAAATAACAATAACAATAAGAAATAACAATAACAATAACAATAAGAAATAACAAAACCAATAAGTAATAACAATAACAATAACAATAAGAAATAAAAATAACAAAAAGAAATAACAATAACAATAGGAAATAACAATAACAATAAGAAATAACAATGACAATAAGAAATAACAATAACAATAAGTAATAACAATAACAATAACAATAAGAAATAAAAATAACAAAAAGAAATAACAATAACAATAGGAAATAACAATAAGAAATAACAATAACAATAGGAAATAACAATAACAATAAGAAATAACAATAACAATAAGAAATAACAATAACAATAAGAAATAACAATAACAATAAGAAATAACAATAACAATAGGAAATAACAATAACAATAATAAATAACAATAACAATAAGAAATAACAATAAGAATAAGAAATAACAATAATAATAAGAAATAACAATAACAATAAAAAACAACAATAACAATAAAAAATAACAATAACAATAAGAAATAACAATAACAATAAGAAATAACAATATAAAAAGGAAATAACAATAACAATTGGAAATAACAATAACAATAATAAATAACAATAACAATAAGAAATAACAATAACAATAAGAAATAACAATAACCATTAGAAATAACAATAACAATAAGAAATAACAATAACAATAAGAAATAACAGTAACAATAAGAAATAACAATAAGAATAAGAAATAACAATAACAATAAGGAAGAACAATAACAATAAGAAATAACAATGACAATAAGAAATAACAATAACAATAAGAAATAGCAATAACAATAAGAAATAACAATAACAATAAGAAATAACAATAACAATAAGAAATAACAATAACAATAAAAAATAACAATAACAATAAGAAATAACAATAACAATAAGGAATAACAATAACAATAAGAAATAACATTAACAATAAGAAATAACAATAACAATAAGAAATAACAATAACAATAATAAATAATAATAACAATAAGGAATAACAATAACAATAACAATAAGAAATACCAATAACAATAAGAAATAACAATAACAAAAAGAAATAACAATAACAATAAGAAATAACAATAACAATAAGAAATAACAATAACAATAAAAAATAACAATAACAATAAGAAATAACAATAACAATAAGAAATAACAATAACAAAAAGAAATAACAATAACAATTGGAAATAACAATAACAATAAGAAATAACAATGACAATAAGAAATAACAATAACAATAAGTAATAACAATAACAATAACAATAAGAAATAAAAATAACAAAAAGAAATAACAATAACAATAGGAAATAACAATATGAAATAACAATAACAATAAAAAATAACAATAACAATAGGAAATAACAATAACAATAAGAAATAACAATAACAATAAGAAATAACAATAACAATAAGAAATAACAATAACAATAAGAAATAACAATAACAATAGGAAATAACAATAACAATAATAAATAACAATAACAATAAGAAATAACAATAAGAATAAGAAATAACAATAACAATAAAAAACAACAATTAAAATAAAAAATAACAATAACAATAAGAAATAACAATAACAATAGGAAATAACAATAACCATAAGAAATAACAATAACAATTGGAAATAACAATAACAATAAGAAATAACAATAACAATAAGAAATAACAATAACCATAAGAAATAACAATAACAATAAGAAATAACAATAACAATAAGAAATAACAGTAACAATAAGAAATAACAATAAGAATAAGAAATAACAATAACAATAAGAAATAACAATAACAATAAGGAAGAACAATAACAATAAGAAATAACAATGACAATAAGAAATAACAATAACAATAAGAAATAGCAATAACAATAAGAAATAACAATAACAATAAGAAATAACAATAACAATAAGAAATAACAATAACAATAAGAAATAACAATAACAATAAAAAATAACAATAAGAAATAACAATAACAATAAGAAATAACAATATCAATAAGAAATAACAATAACAATAAAAAATAACAATAACAATAAGAAATAACAATAACAATAAGAAATAACAATAACAATATGAAATAACAATAACAATAAGGAATAACAATAACAATAACAATAAGAAATAACAATAACAATAAGAAATAACAATAACAATAAAAAATAACAATAACAATAAGAAATAACAATAACAATAAGAAATAACAATAACAAAAAGAAATAACAATAACAATTGGAAATAACAATAACAATAACAAATAACAATAACAATAATAAATAACAATAACAATAAGAAATAACAATAAGAACAAGAAATAACAATAACAATAAGAAATAACAATAACAATAAGGAAGGACAATAACAATAAGAAATAACAATGACAATAAGAAATAACAATAACAATAAGAAATAGCAATAACAATAAGAAATAACAATAACAATAAGAAATAACAATAACAATAAGAAATAACAATAACAATAAGAAATACCAATAACAATAAGAAAAAACAATAACAATAAGAAATAACAATAACAATAACAATAAGAAATAACAATAACAATAAAAAATAACAATAACAATAAAAAATACCAATAACAATAAAAAATAACAATAACAATAAGAAATAACAATATCAATAAGAAATAACAATAACAATAAGAAATAACAATAACAATAAGAAATAACAATAACAATAAGAAATAACAATAACAATAAGAAATACCAATAACAATAAGAAAAAACAATAACAATAAGAAATAACAATAATAATAAGAAATAACAATAACAATAAGAAATAACAATAACAATAAGAAATAACAATAACAATAGGAAATAACAATAACAATAATAAATAACAATAACAATAAGAAATAACAATAACAATAAAAAATAACAATAACAATAAGAAATAACAATATCAATAAGAAATAACAATAACAATAAGAAATAACATTAACAATAAGAAATAACAATAACAATAAAAAATAACAGTAACAATAAGAATAAGAAATAACAATAACAAGAAGGAAGAACAATAACAATAAGAAATAACAATGACAATAAGAAATAACAATAACAATAAGAAATAGCAATAACAATAAGAAATAACAATAACAATAAGAAATAACAATAACAATAAGAAATAACAATAACAATAACAATAAGAAATAACAATATCAATAAGAAATAACAATAACAATAAGAAATAACAATAACAGTAACAATAAGAAATAACTATATCAATAAGAAATAACAATAACAATAAGAAATAACATTAACAATAAGAAATAACAATTACAATAAGAAATAACAATAACAATAAGAAATAACAATAACAATAAGAAAAAACAATAACAATAAGAAATAACAGTAACTATAAGAAATAACAATAAGAACAAGAAATAACAATAACAATAAGAAATAACAATAACAATAAGGAAGGACAATAACAATGACAATAAGAAATAACAATAACAATAAGAAATAACAATAACAATAAGAAATAACAATAACAATAAGAAATACCAATAACAATAAGAAAAAACAATAACAATAAGAAATAACAATAACAATAACAATAAGAAATAACAATAACAATAAAAAATAACAATATCAATAAGAAATAATAATAACAATAAGAAATAACAATAACAATAAGAAATAACATTAACAATAAGAAATAACAATAACAATAAGAAATAACAGTAACAATAAGAAATAACAATAAGGATAAGAAATAACAATAACAATAACAATAAGGAAGAACAATAACAATAAGAAATAACAATGACAATAAGAAATAACAATAACAATAAGAAATAGCAAAAACAATAAGAAATAACAATAACAATAAGAAATAACAATAACAATAAGAAATAACAATAACAATAAGAAATAACAATAACAAAAAGAAATAACAATAACAATAAGAAATAACAATAACAATAAGAAATAACAATAACAATAAAAAATAACAATAACAATAAGAAATAACAATAACAATAAGAAATAACAATAACAAAAAGAAATAACAATAATAATTGGAAATAACAATAATAAGAAATAACAATAACAATAATAAATAACAATAACAATAAGAAATAACAATAACAATAAGAAATAACAATAACCATAAGAAATAACAATAACAATAAGAAATAACAATAACAATAAAAATAACAATAACAATAAAAAATACCAATAAGAATAAGAAATAACAATAACAATAAGAAATAACAATAACAATAACAATAAGAAATAACAATAACAATAAAAAATTACAATAAGAAATAACAATAACAATAAGAAATAACAATATCAATAAGAAATAACAATAACAATAAAAAATAACAATAACAATAAGAAAAAACAATATCAATAAGGAATAACAATAACAATAAGAAATAACAATAACAATAATAAATAACAATAACAATATGGAATAACAATAACAATAAGAAATAACAATAACAAAAAGAAATAACAATAACAATAAGAAATAACAATAGGAAATAACAATAACAATAAGAAATAACAATAACAATAAAAAATAACAATAACAATAAGAAATAACAATAACAATAAGAAATAACAATAACAATAACAAATAACAATATCAATAAGAAATAACAATAAGAAATAACAATAAGAAATAACATTAACAATAGGAAATAACAATAATAATAAGAAATAACAATAACCATAAGAAATAACAATAACAATAAGAAATAACAATAAAAATAAGAAATAACAGTAACAATAAGAAATAACAATAAGGATAAGAAATAACAATAACAATAAGAAATAACAATAACAATAAGGAAGAACAATAACAATAAGAAATAACAATGACAATAAGAAATAACAATAACAATAAGAAATAGCAAAAACAATAAGAAATAACAATAACAATAAGAAATAACAATAACAATAAGAAATAACAATAACAATAAGAAATACCAATAACAATAAGAAATAACAATAACAATAAGAAATAACAATAACAATAACAATAAGAAATAACAATAACAATAAGAAATAACAATAACAATAAAAAATACCAATAACAATAAGAAATAACAATAACAATAAAAAATAACAATAACAATAAGAAATAACAATAACAATAAGAAATAACCATAAGAAATAACAATAACAATAAGAAATAACAATAACAATAAGAAATAACAATAAGAAATAACATTAAAATAAGAAATAACAATAACAATAACAATAGGAAATAACAATAACAATAAGAAATAACAATAACAATAAGAAATAACAATAACAATAGGAAATAACAATAACAAAGAGAAATAACAATAACAATAAGAAATAACAATAACAATAAGAAATAACAATAACAATAACAATAAGAAATAACAATAACAATAAAAAATACCAATAACAATAAGAAATAACAATAACAATAAAAAGTAACAATAACAATAAGAAATAACAATATCAATAAGAAATAATAATAACAATAAGAAATAACAATAACAATAAGAAATAACATTAACAATAAGAAATAACATTAACAATAAGAAATAACAATAACAATAAGAAATAACAATAACAATAAGAAATAACAATGACAATAAGAAATAACAATAACAATAAGTAATAACAATAAAAATAACAATAAGAAATAAAAATAACAAAAAGAAATAACAATAACAATAGGAAATAACAATAAGAAATAACAATAACAATAAGAAATAACAATAACAATAGGAAATAACAATAACAATAAGAAATAACAATAACAATAAGAAATAACAATAACAATAAGAAATAACAATAACAATAAGAAATAACAATAACAATAAGAAATAACAATAACAATAAGAAATAACAATAACAATAAGAAATAACAATAACAATAACAATAAGAAATAACAATAACAATAAGGAAGAACAATAACAATAAGAAATAACAATGACAATAAGAAATAACAATAACAATAAGAAATAGCAATAACAATAAGAAATAACAATAACAATAAGAAATAACAATAACAATAACAATAAGAAATAACAATAACAATAAAAAATAACAATAAGAAATAACAATAACAATTAAAAATAACAATATCAATAAGAAATAACAATAACAATAAAAAATAACAATAACAATAAGAAATAACAATATCAATAAGGAATAACAATAACAATAAGAAATAACAATAAGAAATAACATTAACAATAAGAAATAACAATAACAATAAGTAATAACAATAACAATAATAAATAACAATAACAATAACAATAAGAAATAACAATAACAAAAAGAAATAACAATAACAATAAGAAATAACAATAACAATAAGAAATAACAATAGGAAATAACAATAACAATAGGAAATAACAATAACAATAAAAAATAACAATATCAATAAGAAATAACAATAACAATAAGAAATAACAATATCAATAAGAAATAACAATATCAATAAGAAATAACAATAACAATAAGAAATAACAATAAGAAATAACATTAACAATAAGAAATAACAATAATAATAAGAAATAACAATAACCATAAGAAATAACAATAACAATAAGAAATAACAATAACAATAAGAAATAACAGTAACAATAAGAAATAACAATAAGGATAAGAAATAACAATAACAATAAGAAATAACAATAACAATAAGGAAGAACAATAACAATAAGAAATAACAATGACAATAAGAAATAACAATAACAATAAGAAATAGCAAAAACAATAAGAAATAACAATAACAATAAGAAATAACAATAACAATAAGAAATAACAATAACAATAAGAAATAACAATAACAATAAGAAATAACAATAACAATAAGAAATACCAATAACAATAAGAAATAACAATAACAATAAGAAATAACAATAACAATAAGAACTAACAATAACAATAAGAAATAACAATAACAATAACAATAACAATAAGAAATAACAATAACAATAAAAAATAACAATAACAATAAAAAATACCAATAACAATAAGAAATAACAATAACAATAAAAAATAACAATAACAATAACAATAAGAAATAACTATAAGAAATAACAATAACAATAAGAAATAACATTAACAATAAGAAATAACAATACCAATAAGAAATAACAATAACAATAACAATAGGAAATAACAATAACAATAAGAAATAACAATAACAATAAGAAATAACAATAACAATAGGAAATAACAATAACAATAAGAAATAACAATAACAATAAGAAATAACAATAACAATAAGAAATAACAATAACAATAAGAAATAACAATAACAATAAGAAATAACAATAACAATAAGAAATAACAATAAGAAATAACAATAACAATAGGAAATAACAATAACAATAATAAATAACAATAACAATAAGAAATAACAATAACAATAAAAAATACCAATAACAATAAAAAATAACAATAACAATAAGAAATAACAATATCAATAAGAAATAATAATAACAATAAGAAATAACAATAACAATAAGAAATAACATTAACAATAAGAAATAACATTAACAATAAGAAATAACAATAACAATAAGAAATAACAATAACAACAATCAATAACAATGACAATAACAATAAGAAATACCAATAACAAAAAGAAATAACAATAACAATAGGAAATAACAATAACAAAAAGAAATAACAATATCAATAAGAAATAACAATAACAATAAGAAATAACAATAACAATAAGAAATACCAATAACAATAAGAAATAACAATAACAATAAGAAATAACAATAACAATAAGAAATAATATTAACAATAAGAAATAACAATAACAATAAGAAATAACAATAACCATACGAAATAACAATAACAATAAGAAATAACAATAACAATAACAATAAGAAATAACAATAACAATAAGAAAGAACAATAACAATAACAATAGGAAATAACAATAACAATAAGAAATAACAATAACAATAAAAAATAACAATAACAATAAGAAATAACAATAACAATAAAAAATAACAATAACAATAAGAAATAACAATAACAATAAGAAATAACATTATCACTAAGAAATAACAATAACAATAAGAAATAACAAAACCAATAAGTAATAACAATAACAATAAGAAATAACAATAACAATAAGAAATAACAATAACAATAAGAAATAACAATAACAATAACAATAAGAAATAACAAAACCAATAAGTAATAACAATAACAATAACAATAAGAAATAAAAATAACAAAAAGAAATAACAATAACAATAGGAAATAACAATAACAATAAGAAATAACAATGACAATAAGAAATAACAATAACAATAAGTAATAACAATAACAATAACAATAAGAAATAAAAATAACAAAAAGAAATAACAATAACAATAGGAAATAACAATAAGAAATAACAATAACAATAGGAAATAACAATAACAATAAGAAATAACAATAACAATAAGAAATAACAATAACAATAAGAAATAACAGTAACAATAAGAAATAACAATAACAATAGGAAATAACAATAACAATAATAAATAACAATAACAATAAGAAATAACAATAAGAATAAGAAATAACAATAATAATAAGAAATAACAATAACAATAAAAAACAACAATAACAATAAAAAATAACAATAACAATAAGAAATAACAATAACAATAAGAAATAACAATAACAAAAAGAAATAACAATAACAATTGGAAATAACAATAACAATAATAAATAACAATAACAATAAGAAATAACAATAACAATAAGAAATAACAATAACCATTAGAAATAACAATAACAATAAGAAATAACAATAACAATAAGAAATAACAGTAACAATAAGAAATAACAATAAGAATAAGAAATAACAATAACAATAAGGAAGAACAATAACAATAAGAAATAACAATGACAATAAGAAATAACAATAACAATAAGAAATAGCAATAACAATAAGAAATAACAATAACAATAAGAAATAACAATAACAATAAGAAATAACAATAACAATAAGAAATAACAATAAAAAATAACAATAAGAAATAACAATATCAATAAGAAATAACAATAACAATAAAAAATAACAATAACAATAAGAAATAACAATAACAATAAGGAATAACAATAACAATAAGAAATAACATTAACAATAAGAAATAACAATAACAATAAGAAATAACAATAACAATAATAAATAATAATAACAATAAGGAATAACAATAACAATAACAATAAGAAATACCAATAACAATAAGAAATAACAATAACAAAAAGAAATAACAATAACAATAAGAAATAACAATAACAATAAGAAATAACAATAACAATAAAAAATAACAATAACAATAAGAAATAACAATAACAATAAGAAATAACAATAACAAAAAGAAATAACAATAACAATTGGAAATAACAATAACAATAAGAAATAACAATGACAATAAGAAATAACAATAACAATAAGTAATAACAATAACAATAACAATAAGAAATAAAAATAACAAAAAGAAATAACAATAACAATAGGAAATAACAATAAGAAATAACAATAACAATAGGAAATAACAATAACAATAAGAAATAACAATAACAATAAGAAATAACAATAACAATAAGAAATAACAATAACAATAAGAAATAACAATAACAATAAGAAATAACAATAACAATAGGAAATAACAATAACAATAATAAATAACAATAACAATAAGAAATAACAATAAGAATAAGAAATAACAATAACAATAAAAAACAACAATTAAAATAAAAAATAACAATAACAATAAGAAATAACAATAACAATAGGAAATAACAATAACCATAAGAAATAACAATAACAATTGGAAATAACAATAACAATAAGAAATAACAATAACAATAAGAAATAACAATAACCATAAGAAATAACAATAACAATAAGAAATAACAATAACAATAAGAAATAACAGTAACAATAAGAAATAACAATAAGAATAAGAAATAACAATAACAATAAGAAATAACAATAACAATAAGGAAGAACAATAACAATAAGAAATAACAATGACAATAAGAAATAACAATAACAATAAGAAATAGCAATAACAATAAGAAATAACAATAACAATAAGAAATAACAATAACAATAAGAAATAACAATAACAATAAGAAATAACAATAACAATAAAAAATAACAATAAGAAATAACAATAACAATAAGAAATAACAATATCAATAAGAAATAACAATAACAATAAAAAATAACAATAACAATAAGAAATAACAATAACAATAAGAAATAACAATAACAATATGAAATAACAATAACAATAAGGAATAACAATAACAATAACAATAAGAAATAACAATAACAATAAGAAATAACAATAACAATAAAAAATAACAATAACAATAAGAAATAACAATAACAATAAGAAATAACAATAACAAAAAGAAATAACAATAACAATTGGAAATAACAATAACAATAAGAAATAACAATAACAATAATAAATAACAATAACAATAAGAAATAACAATAAGAACAAGAAATAAAAATAACAATAAGAAATAACAATAACAATAAGGAAGGACAATAACAATAAGAAATAACAATGACAATAAGAAATAACAATAACAATAAGAAATAGCAATAACAATAAGAAATAACAATAACAATAAGAAATAACAATAACAATAAGAAATAACAATAACAATAAGAAATACCAATAACAATAAGAAAAAACAATAACAATAAGAAATAACAATAACAATAACAATAAGAAATAACAATAACAATAAAAAATAACAATAACAATAAAAAATACCAATAACAATAAAAAATAACAATAACAATAAGAAATAACAATATCAATAAGAAATAACAATAACAATAAGAAATAACAATAACAATAAGAAATAACAATAACAATAAGAAATAACAATAACAATAAGAAATACCAATAACAATAAGAAAAAACAATAACAATAAGAAATAACAATAATAATAAGAAATAACAATAACAATAAGAAATAACAATAACAATAAGAAATAACAATAACAATAGGAAATAACAATAACAATAATAAATAACAATAACAATAAGAAATAACAATAACAATAAAAAATAACAATAACAATAAGAAATAACAATATCAATAAGAAATAACAATAACAATAAGAAATAACATTAACAATAAGAAATAACAATAACAATAAAAAATAACAGTAACAATAAGAATAAGAAATAACAATAACAAGAAGGAAGAACAATAACAATAAGAAATAACAATGACAATAAGAAATAACAATAACAATAAGAAATAGCAATAACAATAAGAAATAACAATAACAATAAGAAATAACAATAACAATAAGAAATAACAATAACAATAAGAAATAACAATAACAATAAGAAATAACAATAACAATAAGAAATAACAATAACAATAACAATAAGAAATAACAATATCAATAAGAAATAACAATAACAATAAGAAATAACAATAACAGTAACAATAAGAAATAACTATATCAATAAGAAATAACAATAACAATAAGAAATAACATTAACAATAAGAAATAACAATTACAATAAGAAATAACAATAACAATAAGAAATAACAATAACAATAAGAAAAAACAATAGCAATAAGAAATAACAGTAACTATAAGAAATAACAATAAGAACAAGAAATAACAATAACAATAAGAAATAACAATAACAATAAGGAAGGACAATAACAATGACAATAAGAAATAACAATAACAATAAGAAATAACAATAACAATAAGAAATAACAATAACAATAAGAAATACCAATAACAATAAGAAAAAACAATAACAATAAGAAATAACAATAACAATAACAATAAGAAATAACAATAACAATAAAAAATAACAATAACAATAAAAAATACCAATAACAATAAAAAATAACAATAACAATAAGAAATAACAATATCAATAAGAAATAACAATAACAATAAGAAATAACAATAACAATAAGAAATAACAATAACAATAGGAAATAAGAAATAACAATAACAATAAGAAATAACAATAACAATAAGAAATAACAATAACAATAAAAAATAACAATAACAATAAGAAGTAACAATAACAATAAGAAATAACAATATCACTAAGAAATAACAATAACAATAAGAAATAACAATAACAATAAGAAATAACAATAACAATAAGAAATAACAATAACAATAAGAAATAACAATAACAATAACAATAAGAAATAAAAATAACAATAAGAAACAACAATAACCTTAAGAAATAACAATAACAATAAGTAATAACAATAACAATAACAATAAGAAATAAAAATAACAAAAAGAAATAACAATAACAATAGGAAATAACAATAAGAAATAACAATAACAATAAGAAATAACAATAACAATAGGAAATAACAATAACAATAAGAAATAACAATAACAATAAGAAATAACAATAAGATATAACAATAACAATAAGAAATAACAATAACAATAAGAAATAACAATAACAATAATAAATAACAATAACAATAAAAAATAACAATAACAATAAGAAATAACAATAACAAAAAGAAATAACAATAACAATTGGAAATAACAATAACAATAAGAAATAACAATAACAATAATAAATAACAATAACAATAAGAAATAACAATAACAATAAGAAATAACAATAACAATAAGAAACAACAATAACCTTAAGAAATAACAATAACAATAAGAAATAACAATAACAATAAGAAATAACAGTAACAATAAGAAATAACAATAAGAATAAGAAATAACAATAACAATAAGAAATAACAATAACAATAACGAAGAACAATAACAATAAGAAATAACAATGACAATAAGAAATAACAATAACAATAAGAAATAGCAATAACAATAAGAAATAACAATAACAATAAGAAATAACAATATCAATAAGAAATAACAATAACAATAAGAAATAACAATAACAATAAGAAATAACAATAACAATAAGAAATAACAATAACAATAAGAAATACCAATAACAATAAGAAAAAACAATAACAATAAGAAATAACAATAATAATAAGAAATAACAATAACAATAAGAAATAACAATAACAATAAGAAATAACAATAACAATAGGAAATAACAATAACAATAATAAATAACAATAACAATAAGAAATAACAATAACAATAAAAAATAACAATAACAATAAGAAATAACAATATCAATAAGAAATAACAATAACAATAAGAAATAACATTAACAATAAGAAATAACAATAAAAATAAAAAATAACAGTAACAATAAGAATAAGAAATAACAATAACAAGAAGGAAGAACAATAACAATAAGAAATAACAATGACAATAAGAAATAACAATAACAATAAGAAATAGCAATAACAATAAGAAATAACAATAACAATAAGAAATAACAATAACAATAAGAAATAACAATAACAATAAGAAATAACAATAACAATAAGAAATAACAATAACAATAAGAAATAACAATAACAATAACAATAAGAAATAACAATATCAATAAGAAATAACAATAACAATAAGAAATAACAATAACAGTAACAATAAGAAATAACTATATCAATAAGAAATAACAATAACAATAAGAAATAACATTAACAATAAGAAATAACAATTACAATAAGAAATAACAATAACAATAAGAAATAACAATAACAATAAGAAAAAACAATAACAATAAGAAATAACAGTAACTATAAGAAATAACAATAAGAACAAGAAATAACAATAACAATAAGAAATAACAATAACAATAAGGAAGGACAATAACAATGACAATAAGAAATAACAATAACAATAAGAAATAACAATAACAATAAGAAATAACAATAACAATAAGAAATACCAATAACAATAAGAAAAAACAATAACAATAAGAAATAACAATAACAATAACAATAAGAAATAACAATAACAATAAAAAATAACAATAACAATAAAAAATACCAATAACAATAAAAAATAACAATAACAATAAGAAATAACAATATCAATAAGAAATAACAATAACAATAAGAAATAACAATAACAATAAGAAATAACAATAACAATAAGAAATAACAATAACAATAGGAAATAAGAAATAACAATAACAATAAGAAATAACAATAACAATAAAAAATAACAATAACAATAAGAAGTAACAATAACAATAAGAAATAACAATATCACTAAGAAATAACAATAACAATAAGAAATAACAATAACAATAAGAAATAACAATAACAATAAGAAATAACAATAACAATAAGAAATAACAATAACAATAACAATAAGAAATAAAAATAACAATAAGAAACAACAATAACCTTAAGAAATAACAATAACAATAAGTAATAACAATAACAATAACAATAAGAAATAAAAATAACAAAAAGAAATAACAATAACAATAGGAAATAACAATAAGAAATAACAATAACAATAAGAAATAACAATAACAATAGGAAATAACAATAACAATAAGAAATAACAATAACAATAAGAAATAACAATAAGATATAACAATAACAATAAGAAATAACAATAACAATAAGAAATAACAATAACAATAATAAATAACAATAACAATAAAAAATAACAATAACAATAAGAAATAACAATAACAAAAAGAAATAACAATAACAATTGGAAATAACAATAACAATAAGAAATAACAATAACAATAATAAATAACAATAACAATAAGAAATAACAATAACAATAAGAAATAACAATAACAATAAGAAACAACAATAACCTTAAGAAATAACAATAACAATAAGAAATAACAATAACAATAAGAAATAACAGTAACAATAAGAAATAACAATAAGAATAAGAAATAACAATAACAATAAGAAATAACAATAACAATAACGAAGAACAATAACAATAAGAAATAACAATGACAATAAGAAATAACAATAACAATAAGAAATAGCAATAACAATAAGAAATAACAATAACAATAAGAAATAACAATAACAATAAGAAATAACAATAACAATAAGAAATAACAATAACAATAACAATAAGAAATAACAATTACAATAAGAGATAACAATAACAATAACAATAAGAAATAACAATAACAGTAAAAAATAACAATAAGAAATAACAATAACAATAAAAAAATAACAATAACAATAAGAAATAACAATATCAATAAGAAATAACAATAACAATAAGAAATAACAATAACAATAAGAAATAACAATAACAATAAGAAATAACAATAAGAAATAACAATAACAATAACAATAAAAAATAACAATAACAATAAGAAATAACAATATCAATAAGGAATACAATAACAATAAGAAATAACAATAAGAAATAACATTAACAATAAGAAATAACAATAACAATAATAAATAACAATAACAATAAGGAATAACAATAACAATAAGGAATAACAATAACAATAACAATAAGAAATACCAATAACAATAAGAAATAACAATAACAAAAAGAAATAACAATAAGAATAAGAAATAACAATAGGAAATAACAATAAGAATAAGAAATAACAATAACAATAAATAATAACAATAACAATAAGAAATAACAATAACAATAAGAAATAAAAATAACAATAAGAAATAACAATATCAATAAGAAATAACAATAACAATAAGAAATAACATTAACAATAAGAAATAACAATAACAATAAGAAATAACAATAACCATAAGAAATAACAATAACAATAAGAAATAACAATAAGAATAAGAAATAACAGTAACAATAAGAAATAACAATAAGAATAAGAAATAACAATAACAATAAGGAAGGACAATAACAATAAGAAATAACAATGACAATAAGAAATAACAGTAACAATAAGAAATAACAATAAGAATAAGAAATAACAATAACAATAAGAAATAACAATAACAATAAGGAAGGACAATAACAATAAGAAATAACAATGACAATAAGAAATAACAATAACAATAAGAAATAGCAATAACAATAAGAAATAACAATAACAATAAGAAATAACAATAACAATAAGAAATAACAATAACAATAAGAAATAACAGTAACAATAAGAAATAACAATAAGAATAAGAAATAACAATAACAATAAGAAATAACAATAACAATAAGGAAGGACAATAACAATAAGAAATAACAATGACAATAAGAAATAACAATAACAATAAGAAATAACAATAACAATAAGAAATAACAATAACAATAAGAAATAACAATAGCAATAAGAAATAACAATAACAATAAGAAATAACAATAACCATAAGAAATAACAATAACAATAAGAAATAACAATAACAATAAGAAATAACAATAACAATAAGGAAGGACAATAACAATAAGAAATAACAATGACAATAAGAAATAGCAATAACAATAAGAAATAACAATAACAATAAGAAATAACAATAACAATAAGAAATAACAATAACAATAAGAAATAACAATAACAATAAGAAATAACAATAACAATAAGAAATAACAATAACAATAGTAAATAACAATAACAATAATAAATAACAATAACAATAAGAAATAACAATATCAATAAGAAATAACAATATCAATAAGAAATAACAATAACAATAAGAAATAACATTAACAATAAGAAATAACAATAACCATAAGAAATAACAATAACAATAAGAAATAACAATAACAATAAGAAATAACAGTAACAATAAGAAATAACAATAACAATAAGAAATAACAATAACAATAAGAAATAACAATAACAATAAGAAATAACAATAACAATAAGAAATAACAATAACAATAAGAAATAACAATAACAATAAGAAATAACAATAACAATAAGAAATAACAATATCAATAAGAAATAACAATAACAATAAGAAATAACATTAACAATAAGAAATAACAATAACAATAAGAAATAACAATAACCATAAGAAATAACAATAACAATAAGAAATGACAATAACAATAAGAAATAACAGTAACAATAAGAAATAACAATAAGAATAAGAAATAACAATAACAATAAGAAATAACAATAACAATAAGGAAGGACAATAACAATAAGAAATAACAATGACAATAAGAAATAACAATAACAATAAGAAATAGCAATAACAATAAGAAATAACAATAACAATAAGAAATAACAATAACATTAAGAAATAACAATAACAATAAAAAATACCAATAACAATAAGAAATAACAATAACAATAACAATAAGAAATAACTATAAGAAATAACAATAACAATAAGAAATAACAATAAGAAATAACATTAACAATAAGAAATAACAATAACAATAAGAAATAACATTAACAATAAGAAATAACATTTACAATAAGAAATAACAATAACAATAAGAAATAACAATAACAATAGGAAATATCAATAACAATAAGAAATAACAATAACAATAACAAATAACAATAAAAAATAAGAAATAACAATAACAATAAGAAATAACAATAACAATAAGAAATAACAATAACAATAAGAAATAACAATAACACTAAGAAATAACAATAACAATAAGAAATAACAATAACAATAAGAAATAACAATAACAATAAGAAATAACAATAACAATAGGAAATAACATTAACAATAATAAATAACAATAACAATAAGAAATAACAATAACAACAAAAAATACCAATAACAATAACAATAAAAAATAACAATATCAATAAGAAATAACAATAACAATAAGAAATAACAATAACAATAAGAAATAACATTAACAATAAGAAATAACATTAACAATAAGAAATAACAATAACAATAAGAAATAACAATAACAATAATAAATAACAATAACAATAAGAAATACCAATAACAAAAAGAAATAACAATAACAATAGGAAATAACAATAAGAAATAACAATAACAATAAGAAATAACAATATCAATAAGAAATAACAATAACAATAAGAAATAACAATAACAATAAGAAATAACTATAAGAAATAACAATAAGAAATAACATTAACAATAAGAAATAACATTAAGAATGAGAATTAACAATAACAATAAGAAATAACAATAACAATAACAATAAGAAATAACAATAACAATAACAAATAACAATAAAAAATAAGAAATAACAATAACAATAAGAAATAACAATAACAATAAGAAATAACAATAACAATAACAATAAGAAATAACAATAACAATAAGAAAAAACAATAAGAAATAAAAATATCAATAAAAAATAACAATAATAAAAATAAATAACAATAAGAATAAGAAATAACAATAACAATAACAAATAACAATAAAAAATTGAAATAACAATAACAATAAGAAATAACAATAACAATAAGAAATAACAATAACAATAAGAAATAACAATAACAATAAGAAATAACAATAAGAAATAACAATAACAATAAGAAAAAACAATAAGAAATAACAATATCAATAAAAAATAACAATAACAAAAATAAATAACAATAAGAATAAGAAATAACAATAACAATAACAATAAAAAATAAGAAATAACAATAACAATAAGAAATAACAATATCAATATAAAATAACAATAACAAAAAGAAATAACAATATCAATAAGAAATAACAATAAGAAATAACATTAACAATAAGAAATAACAGTAACAATAAGAAATAACAATAACAATAATAAATAACAATAACAATAAGGAATAACAATAACAATAAGAAATTACAATAACAATAAGAAATAACAATAACAATAAGAAATAACAATAACAATAAGAAATAACAATAACAATAAGAAATAACAATAACAATAAGAAATAACAATAACAATAACAATAAGAAATAACAATAACAATAAAAAATAACAATAAGAAATAACAATAACAATAAAAAATAACAATAACAATAAGAAATAACAATATCAATAAGAAATAACAATAGCAATAAGAAATAACAATAACAATAAGAAATAACAATAACAATAAGAAATAACAATAACAATAAAAAATAACAATAACAATAAGAAATAACAATATCAATAAGAAATAACAAAATGAAATAACATTAACACTAAGAAATAACATTAACAATAAGAAATAACAATAACAACAATAAATAACAATAACAATAAGGAATAACAATAACAATAACAATAAGAAATACCAATAACAATAAGAAATAACAATAACAAAAAGAAATAACAATAACAATAATAAATAACAATAACAATAAGGAACAACAATAACAATAACAATAAGAAATAACAATAACAAAAAGAAATAATAATAACAATAAGAAATAACAATAACAATAACAATAAGAAATAACAATATCAATAAGAAAAAACAATAACAATAAGAAATAACAATAACAATAAGAAATAACAATAACAATAAGAAATAACAGTAACAATAAGAAATAACAATAAGAATAAGAAATAACAATAACAATAAGAAATAACAATAACAATAAGGAAGAACAATAACAATAAGAAATAACAATGACAATAAGAAATAACAATAACAATAAGAAATAGCAATAACAATAAGAAATAACAGTAACAATAAGAAATAATAATAAGAAATAACAATAACAATAAGAAATAACAATAACAATAAGGAAGAACAATAACAATAAAAAATAACAATGACATTAAGAAATAACAATAACAATAACAATAAGAAATAACAATAATAAATAACATTAACAATAAGAAATAACAATAACAATAAGAAATAACAATAACCATACGAAATAACAATAACAATAAGAAATAACAATAACAATAAGTAATAACAATAACAATAAGAAAGAACAATAACAATAAGAAATAACAATAACAATAAGAAATAACAATAACAATAAAAAATAACAATAACAATAAGAAATAACAATAACAATAAGAAATAACAATAACAAAAAGAAATAACAATAACAATTGGAAATAACAATAACAATAAGAAATAACAATAACAATAATAAATAACAATAACAATAAAAAATAACAAAAACAATAACAATAAGAAAGAACAAAACCAATAAGTAATAACAATAACAATAACAATAAGAAATAAAAATAACAAAAAGAAATAACAATAACAATAGGAAATAACAATAAGAAATAACAATAACAATAAGAAATAACAATAACAATAAGAAATAACAAT
This sequence comes from Ontholestes murinus, assembly GCA_963969525.1. NCBI lineage: Eukaryota > Metazoa > Arthropoda > Insecta > Coleoptera > Staphylinidae > Ontholestes > Ontholestes murinus. Next base: position 95,807 of record CAXAKX010000250.1, read on the forward strand.
AACAATAAGAAATAACAATAACAATAGGAAATAACAATAACAATAATAAATAACAATAACAATAAGAAATAACAATAACAATAAGAAATAACAATAATAATAAGAAATAACAATAACAATAAAAAATAACAATAACAATAAGAAATAACAATAACAATAAGAAATAACAATAACAAAAAGAAATAACAATAACAATTGGAAATAACAATAACAATAAGAAATAACAATAACAATAATAAATAACAATAACAATAAGAAATAACAATAACAATAAGAAATAACAATAACCATAAGAAATAACAATAACAATAAGAAATAACAATAACAATAAGAAATAACAGTAACAATAAGAAATAACAATAAGAATAAGAAATAACAATAACAATAAGAAATAACAATAACAATAAGGAAGAACAATAACAATAAGAAATAACAATGACAATAAGAAATAGCAATAACAATAAGAAATAGCAATAACAATAAGAAATAACAATAACAATAAGAAATAACAATAACAATAAGAAATAACAATAACAATAACAATAAGAAATAACAATAACAATAAAAAATAACAATAAGAAATAACAATAACAATAAGAAATAACAATATCAATAAGAAATAACAATAACAATAAGAAATAACAATGACAATAAGAAATAACAATAACAATAAGTAATAACAATAACAATAACAATAAGAAATAAAAATAACAAAAAGAAATAACAATAACAATAGGAAATAACAATAAGAAATAACAATAACAATAAGAAATAACAATAACAATAGGAAATAACAATAACAATAAGAAATAACAATAACAATAAGAAATAACAATAACAATAAGAAATAACAACAACAATAAGAAATAACAATAACAATAGGAAATAACAATAACAATAATAAATAACAATAACAATAAGAAATAACAATAAGAATAAGAAATAACAATAATAATAAGAAATAACAATAACAATAAAAAATAACAATAACAATAAGAAATAACAATAACAATAAGAAATAACAATAACAAAAAGAAATAACAATAACAATTGGAAATAACAATAACAATAATAAATAACAATAACAATAAGAAATAACAATAACAATAAGAAATAACAATAACAATAAGAAATAACAATAACCATAAGAAATAACAATAACAATAAGAAATAACAATAAAAATAAGAAATAACAGTAACAATAAGAAATAACAATAAGAATAAGAAATAACAATAACAATAAGAAATAACAATAACAATAAGGAAGAACAATAACAATAGGAAATAACAATGACAATAAGAAATAACAATAACAATAAGAAATAGCAATAACAATAAGAAATAACAATAACAATAAGAAATAACAATAACAATAAGAAATAACAATAACAATAACAATAAGAAATAACAATAACAATAAAAAATAACTATAAGAAATAACAATAACAATAAGAAATAACAATATCAATAAGGAATAACAATAAGAAATAACATTAACAATAAGAAATAACAATAACAATAAGAAATAACAATAACAATAATAAATAACAATAACAATAAGGAATAACAATAACAATAACAATAAGAAATAACAATAACAAAAAGAAATAACAATAACAATAAGAAATAACAATAACAATAGGAAATAACAATAACAATAAGAAATAACAATAACAATAAGAAATAACAATAACAATAGGAAATAACAATAACAATAAGAAATAACAATAACAATAAGAAATAACAATAACAATAAGAAATAACAATAACAATAAGAAATAACAATAACAATAAGAAATAACAATAACAATAGGAAATAACAATAACAATAATAAATAAGAATAACAATAAGAAATAACAATAACAATAAAAAATACCAATAACAATAAGAAATAACAATAACAATAAAAAATAACAATAACAATAAGAAATAACAATATCAATAAGAAATAATAATAACAATAAGAAATAACAATAACAATAAGAAATAACATTAACAATAAGAAATAACATTAACAATAAGAAATAACAATAACAATAAGAAATAACAATAACAATAAGAAATAACAATGACAATAAGAAATAACAATAACAATAAGTAATAACAATAACAATAACAATAAGAAATAAAAATAACAAAAAGAAATAACAATAACAATAGGAAATAACAATAACAATAGGAAATAACAATAACAATAAGAAATAACAATAACAATAAGAAATAACAATAACAATAAGAAATAACAATAACAATAAGAAATAACAATAACAATAAGAAATAACAATAACAATAGGAAATTACAATAACAATAATAAATAACAATAACAATAAGAAATAACAATAATAATAAGAAATAACAATAACAATAAAAAATAACAATAACAATAAAAAATAACAATAACAATAAGAAATAACAATAACAATAAGAAATAACAATAACAAAAAGAAATAACAATAACAATTGGAAATAACAATAACAATAATAAATAACAATAACAATAAGAAATAACAATAACAATAAGAAATAACAATAACAATAATAAATAACAATAACAATAAGAAATAACAATAAGAATAAGAAATAACAATAATAATAAGAAATAACAATAACAATAAAAAATAACAATAACAATAAAAAATAACAATAACAATAAGAAATAACAATAACAATAAGAAATAACAATAACAAAAAGAAATAACAATAACAATTGGAAATAACAATAACAATAATAAATAACAATAAGAAATAACAATAACAATAAGAAATAACAATAACAATAACAAATAACAATAACCATAAGAAATAACAATAACAATAAGAAATAACAATAACAATAAGAAATAACAGTAACAATAAGAAATAACAATAAGAATAAGAAATAACAATAACAATAAGAAATAACAATAACAATAAGGAAGAACAATAACAATAAGAAATAACAATGACAATAAGAAATAACAATAACAATAAGAAATAGCAATAACAATAAGAAATAACAATAACAAAAAGAAATAACAATAACAATAAGAAATAACAATAACAATAAGAAATAACAATAACAATAAGAAATAACAATAACAATAACAATAAGAAATAACAATAACAATAAAAAATAACAATAAGAAATAACAATAACAATAAGAAATAACAATATCAATAAGAAATAACAATAACAATAAAAAATAACAATAACAATAAGAAATAACAATATCAATAAGGAATAACAATAACAATAAGAAATAACAATAAGAAATAACATTAACAATAAGAAATAACAATAACAATAAGAAATAACAATAACAATGATAAATAACAATAACAATAAGGAATAACAATAACAATAACAATAAGGAATAACAATAACAATAACAATAAGAAATACCAATAACAAAAAGAAATAACAATAACAATAAGAAATAACAATAACAATAAGAAATAACAATAACAATAAAAAATAACAATAACAATAAGAAATAACAATAACAATAAGAAATAACAATAACAAAAAGAAATAACAATAACAATTGGAAATAACAATAACAATAAGAAATAACAATAACAATAATAAATAACAATAACAATAAGAAATAACAATAACAATAAGAAATAACAATAACCATAAGAAATAACAATAACAATAAGAAATAACAATAACAATAAAAAATAACAGTAACAATAAGAAATAACAATAAGAATAAGAAATAACAATAACAATAAGAAATAACAATAACAATAAGGAAGAACAATAACAATAAGAAATAACAATGACAATAAGAAATAACAATAAGAATAAGAAATAGCAATAACAATAAGAAATAACAATAACAATAAGAAATAACAATAACAATAAGAAATAACAATAACAATAAGAAATAACAATAACAATAACAATAAGAAATAACAATAACAATAAAAAATTACAATAAGAAATAACAATAACAATAAGAAATAACAATAACAATAAAAAATAACAATAACAATAAGAAATAACAATATCAATAAGGAATAACAATAACAATAAGAAATAACAATAAGAAATAACATTAACAATAAGAAATAACAATAACAATAAGAAATAACAATAACAATAATAAATAACAATAACAATAAGGAATAACAATAACAATAAGAAATAACAATAACAAAAAGAAATAACAATAACAATAAGAAATAACAATAACAATAAGAAATAACAATAGGAAATAACAATAAAAATAAGAAATAACAATAACAATAAAAAATAACAATAACAATAAGAAATAACAATATCAATAAGAAATAATAATAACAATAAGAAATAACAATAACAATAACAATAAGAAATAACAATATCAATAAGAAATAACAATAAGAAATAACAATAAGAAATAACATTAACAATAAGAAATAACAATAATAATAAGAAATAACAATAAACATAAGAAATAACAATAACAATAAGAAATAACAATAACAATAAGAAATAACAGTAACAATAAGAAATAACAATAAGGATAAGATATAACAATAACAATAAGGAAGAACAATAACAATAAGAAATAACAATGACAATAAGAAATAACAATAACAATAAGAAATAGCAAAAACAATAAGAAATAACAATAACAATAAGAAATAACAATAACAATAGGAAATAACAATAACAAAAAGAAACAACAATAACAATAAGAAATAACAATAACAATAAAAAATAACAATAACAATAAGAAATAACAATAACAATAAGAAATAACAATAACAAAAAGAAATAACAATAACAATTAGAAATAACAATAACAATAAGAAAAAACAATAACAATAATAAATAACAATAACAATAAGAAATAACAATAACAATAAGAAATAACAATAACCATAAGAAATAACAATAACAATAAGAAATAACAATAACAATAAAAAATAACAGTAACAATAAGAAATAACAATAAGAATAAGAAATAACAATAACAATAAGAAATAACAATAACAATAAGGAAGAACAATAACAATAAGAAATAACAATGACAATAAGAAATAACAATAACAATAAGAAATAGCAATAACAATAAGAAATAACAATAACAATAAGAAATAACAATAACAATAAGAAATAACAAAAACAATAAGAAATAACAATAGCAATAAGAAATAAAAATAACAATAAGAAATAACAATAACAATAACAATAAGAAATAACAATAACAATAAAAAATTACAATAAGAAATAACAATAACAATAAGAAATAACAATATCAATAAGAAATAACAATAACAATAAGAAATAACAATAACAATAAGAAATAACAATAACAATAAGAAATAACAATAACAATAAGAAATAACAATAACAATAACAATAAGAAATAACAATAACAATAAAAAATTACAATAAGAAATAACAATAACAATAAGAAATAACAATAACAATAAAAAATAACAATAACAATAAGAAATAACAATATCAATAAGGAATAACAATAACAATAAGAAATAACAATAAGAAATAACATTAACAATAAGAAATAACATTAACAATAAGAAATAACAATAACAATAAGAAATAACAACAACAATAATAAATAACAATAACAATAAGGAATAACAATAACAATAAGAAATAACAATAACAAAAAGAAATAACAATAACAATAAGAAATAACAATAACAATAAGAAATAACAATAGGAAATAACAATAAAAATAAGAAATAACAATAACAATAAAAAAAAACAATAACAATAAGAAATAACAATATCAATAAGAAATAATAATAACAATAAGAAATAACAATAACAATAACAATAAGAAATAACAATATCAATAAGAAATAACAATAACAATAAGAAATAACAATAAGAAATAACATTAACAATAAGAAATAACAATAATAATAAGAAATAACAATAACCATAAGAAATAACAATAACAATAAGAAATAACAATAACAATAAGAAATAACAGTAACAATAAGAAATAACAATAAGGATAAGATATAACAATAACAATAAGAAATAACAATAACAATAAGGAAGAACAATAACAATAAGAAATAACAATGACAATAAGAAATAACAATAACAATAAGAAATAGCAAAAACAATAAGAAATAACAATAACAATAAGAAATAACAATAACAATAAAAAATAACAATAACAATAAGAAATAACAATAACAATAAGAAATAACAATAACAAAAAGAAATAACAATAACAATTGGAAATAACAATAACAATAAGAAAAAACAATAACAATAATAAATAACAATAACAATAAGAAATAACAATAACAATAAGAAATAACAATAACCATAAGAAATAACAATAACAATAAGAAATAACAATAACAATAAAAAATAACAGTAACAATAAGAAATAACAATAAGAATAAGAAATAACAATAACAATAAGAAATAACAATAACAATAAGGAAGAACAATAACAATAAGAAATAACAATGACAATAAGAAATAACAATAACAATAAGAAATAGCAATAACAATAAGAAATAACAATAACAATAAGAAATAACAATAACAATAAGAAATAACAATAAAAATAAGAAATAACAATAGCAATAAGAAATAAAAATAACAATAAGAAATAACAATAACAATAACAATAACAAATAACAATAACAATAAAAAATTACAATAAGAAATAACAATAACAATAAGAAATAACAATATCAATAAGAAATAACAATAACAATAAGAAATAACAATAACAATAAAAAATAACAATAACAATAAGAAATAACAATATCAATAAGGAATAACAATAACAATAAGAAATAACAATAAGAAATAACAATAACAATAAGAAATAACAATAACAATAAGGAATAACAATAACAATAAAAAATAACAATAACAAAAAGAAATAACAATAACAATAAGAAATAACAATAACAATAAGAAATAACAATAGGAAATAACAATAACAATAAAAAATAGCAATAACAATAAGAAATAACAATATCAATAAGAAATAACAATAACAATAAGAAATAACAATAACAATAACAATAAGAAATAACAATATCAATAAGAAATAGCAATAACAATAAGAAATAACAATAAGAAATAACAATAAGAAATAACATTAACAATAAGAAATAACAATAATAATAAGAAATAACAATAACCATAAGAAATAACAATAACAATAAGAAATAACAGTAACAATAAGAAATAACAATAAGGATAAGAAATAACAATAACAATAAGAAAGAACAATAACAATAAGAAATAACAATGACAATAAGAAATAACAATAACAATAAGAAATAGCAAAAAAAATAAGAAATAACAATAACAATAAGAAATAACAATAACAATAACAATAAAAAATAACAATAACAATAACAATAAAAAATAACAATAACAATAAAAAATACCAATAACAATAAGAAATAACAATAACAATAAGAAATAACAATAACAATAAGAAATAACAATAACAATAACAATAAGAAATAACAATAACAATAAAAAATAACAATAAGAAATAACAATAACAATAAGAAATAACAATATCAATAAGAAATAACAACAACAATAAAAAATAACAATAACAATAAGAAATAACAATATCAATAAGGAATAACAATAACAATAAGAAATAACAATAACAATAAGAAATAACAATAACAATAAGAAATAACAATAACAATAAGAAATAACAATAACAATAAGAAATAACAATAGCAATAAGAAATAACAATAACAATAAGAAATAACAATAACAATAAGAAATAACAATAACAATAGGAAATAACAATAACAATAATAAATAACAATAACAATAAGAAATAACAATAAGAATAAGAAATAACAATAATAATAAGAAATAACAATAACAATAAAAAATAACAATAACAATAAAAAATAACAATAACAATAAGAAATAACAATAACAATAAGAAATAACAATAACAAAAAGAAATAACAATAACAATTGGAAATAACAATAACAATAATAAATAACAATAACAATAAGAAATAACAATAAGAATAAGAAATAACAATAACCATAAGAAATAACACTAACAATAAGAAATAACAATAACAATAAGAAATAACAGTAACAATAAGAAATAACAATAAGAATAAGAAATAACAATAACAATAAGAAATAACAATAACAATAAGGAAGAACAATAACAATAAGAAATAACAATGACAATAAGAAATAACAATAACAATAAGAAATAGCAATAACAATAAGAAATAACAATAACAATAAGAAATAACAATAACAATAAGAAATAACAATAACAATAAGAAATAACAATAACAATAAAAAATAACAATAAGAAATAACAATAACAATAAGAAATAACAATATCAATAAGAAATAACAATAACAATAAAAAATAACAATAACAATAAGAAATAACAATATCAATAAGGAATAACAATAACAATAAGAAATAACAATAAGAAATAACATTAACAATAAGAAATAACAATAACAATAAGAAATAACAATAACAATAATAAATAACAATAACAATAAGGAATAACAATAACAATAACAATAAGAAATACGATTAACAATAAGAAATAACAATAACAAAAAGAAATAACAATAACAATAAGAAATAACAATAACAATAAGAAATAACAATAACAATAAAAAATAACAATAACAATAAGAAATAACAATAACAATAAGAAATAACAATAACAAAAAGAAATAACAATAACAATTGGAAATAACAATAACAATAAGAAATAACAATAACAATAATAAATAACAATAACAATAAGGAATAACAATAACAATAACAATAAGAAATACGATTAACAATAAGAAATAACAATAACAAAAAGAAATAACAATAACAATAAGAAATAACAATAACAATAAGAAATAACAATAACAATAAAAAATAACAATAACAATAAGAAATAACAATAACAATAAGAAATAACAATAACAAAAAGAAATAACAATAACAATTGGAAATAACAATAACAATAAGAAATAACAATAACAATAAGAAATAAAAATAACAATAAGAAATAACAATAACAATAACAATAAGAAATAACAATAACAATAAAAAATTACAATAAGAAATAACAATAACAATAAGAAATAACAATATCAATAAGAAATAACAATAACAATAAGAAATAACAATAACAATAAGAAATAACAATAACAATAAGAAATAACAATAACAATAAGAAATAACAATAACAATAACAAAAAGAAATAACAATAACAATAAAAAATTACAATAAGAAATAACAATAACAATAAGAAATAACAATAACAATAAAAAATAACAATAACAATAAGAAATAACAATATCAATAAGGAATAACAATAACAATAAGAAATAACAATAAGAAATAACATTAACAATAAGAAATAACATTAACAATAAGAAATAACAATAACAATAAGAAATAACAACAACAATAATAAATAACAATAACAATAAGGAATAACAATAACAATAAGAAATAACAATAACAAAAAGAAATAACAATAACAATAAGAAATAACAATAACAATAAGAAATAACAATAGGAAATAACAATAAAAATAAGAAATAACAATAACAATAAAAAAAAACAATAACAATAAGAAATAACAATATCAATAAGAAATAATAATAACAATAAGAAATAACAATAACAATAACAATAAGAAATAACAATATCAATAAGAAATAACAATAACAATAAGAAATAACAATAAGAAATAACATTAACAATAAGAAATAACAATAATAATAAGAAATAACAATAACCATAAGAAATAACAATAACAATAAGAAATAACAATAACAATAAGAAATAACAGTAACAATAAGAAATAACAATAAGGATAAGATATAACAATAACAATAAGAAATAACAATAACAATAAGGAAGAACAATAACAATAAGAAATAACAATGACAATAAGAAATAACAATAACAATAAGAAATAGCAAAAACAATAAGAAATAACAATAACAATAAGAAATAACAATAACAATAAGAAATAACAATAACAATAGGAAATAACAATAACAAAAAGAAATAACAATAACAATAAGAAATAACAATAACAATAAGAAATAACAATAACAATAAAAAATAACAATAACAATAAGAAATAACAATAACAATAAGAAATAACAATAACAAAAAGAAATAACAATAACAATTGGAAATAACAATAACAATAAGAAAAAACAATAACAATAATAAATAACAATAACAATAAGAAATAACAATAACAATAAGAAATAACAATAACCATAAGAAATAACAATAACAATAAGAAATAACAATAACAATAAAAAATAACAGTAACAATAAGAAATAACAATAAGAATAAGAAATAACAATAACAATAAGAAATAACAATAACAATAAGGAAGAACAATAACAATAAGAAATAACAATGACAATAAGAAATAACAATAACAATAAGAAATAGCAATAACAATAAGAAATAACAATAACAATAAGAAATAACAATAACAATAAGAAATAACAATAACAATAAGAAATAACAATAGCAATAAGAAATAAAAATAACAATAAGAAATAACAATAACAATAACAATAACAAATAACAATAACAATAAAAAATTACAATAAGAAATAACAATAACAATAAGAAATAACAATATCAATAAGAAATAACAATAACAATAAGAAATAACAATAACAATAAAAAATAACAATAACAATAAGAAATAACAATATCAATAAGGAATAACAATAACAATAAGAAATAACAATAAGAAATAACAATAACAATAAGAAATAACAATAACAATAAGGAATAACAATAACAATAAGAAATAACAATAACAAAAGAAATAACAATAACAATAAGAAATAACAATAACAATAAGAAATAACAATAGGAAATAACAATAACAATAAAAAATAGCAATAACAATAAGAAATAACAATATCAATAAGAAATAACAATAACAATAAGAAATAACAATAACAATAACAATAAGAAATAACAATATCAATAAGAAATAGCAATAACAATAAGAAATAACAATAAGAAATAACAATAAGAAATAACATTAACAATAAGAAATAACAATAATAATAAGAAATAACAATAACCATAAGAAATAACAATAACAATAAGAAATAACAGTAACAATAAGAAATAACAATAAGGATAAGAAATAACAATAACAATAAGAAAGAACAATAACAATAAGAAATAACAATGACAATAAGAAATAACAATAACAATAAGAAATAGCAAAAAAAATAAGAAATAACAATAACAATAAGAAATAACAATAACAATAACAATAAAAAATAACAATAACAATAACAATAAAAAATAACAATAACAATAAAAAATACCAATAACAATAAGAAATAACAATAACAATAAGAAATAACAATAACAATAAGAAATAACAATAACAATAACAATAAGAAATAACAATAACAATAAAAAATAACAATAAGAAATAACAATAACAATAAGAAATAACAATATCAATAAGAAATAACAACAACAATAAAAAATAACAATAACAATAAGAAATAACAATATCAATAAGGAATAACAATAACAATAAGAAATAACAATAACAATAAGAAATAACAATAACAATAAGAAATAACAATAACAATAAGAAATAACAATAACAATAAGAAATAACAATAGCAATAAGAAATAACAATAACAATAAGAAATAACAATAACAATAAGAAATAACAATAACAATAGGAAATAACAATAACAATAATAAATAACAATAACAATAAGAAATAACAATAAGAATAAGAAATAACAATAATAATAAGAAATAACAATAACAATAAAAAATAACAATAACAATAAAAAATAACAATAACAATAAGAAATAACAATAACAATAAGAAATAACAATAACAAAAAGAAATAACAATAACAATTGGAAATAACAATAACAATAATAAATAACAATAACAATAAGAAATAACAATAAGAATAAGAAATAACAATAACCATAAGAAATAACACTAACAATAAGAAATAACAATAACAATAAGAAATAACAGTAACAATAAGAAATAACAATAAGAATAAGAAATAACAATAACAATAAGAAATAACAATAACAATAAGGAAGAACAATAACAATAAGAAATAACAATGACAATAAGAAATAACAATAACAATAAGAAATAGCAATAACAATAAGAAATAACAATAACAATAAGAAATAACAATAACAATAAGAAATAACAATAACAATAAGAAATAACAATAACAATAAAAAATAACAATAAGAAATAACAATAACAATAAGAAATAACAATATCAATAAGAAATAACAATAACAATAAAAAATAACAATAACAATAAGAAATAACAATATCAATAAGGAATAACAATAACAATAAGAAATAACAATAAGAAATAACATTAACAATAAGAAATAACAATAACAATAAGAAATAACAATAACAATAATAAATAACAATAACAATAAGGAATAACAATAACAATAACAATAAGAAATACGATTAACAATAAGAAATAACAATAACAAAAAGAAATAACAATAACAATAAGAAATAACAATAACAATAAGAAATAACAATAACAATAAAAAATAACAATAACAATAAGAAATAACAATAACAATAAGAAATAACAATAACAAAAAGAAATAACAATAACAATTGGAAATAACAATAACAATAAGAAATAACAATAACAATAAGAAATAACAATAACAATAAGAAATAACAATAACAATAAAAAATAGCAATAACAATAAGAAATAACAATATCAATAAGGAATAACAATAACAATAAGAAATAACAATAAGAAATAACATTAACAATAAGAAATAACAATAACAATAAGAAATAACAATAACAATAAGGAATAACAATAACAATAAGAAATAACAATAACAAAAAGAAATAACAATAACAATAAGAAATAACAATAACAATAAGAAATAACAATAGGAAATAACAATAACAATAAGAAATAACAATATCAATAAGAAATAACAATAACAATAAGAAATAACAATAACAATAACAATAAGAAATAACAATAACAATAACAATAAGAAATAACAATATCAATAAGAAATAACAATAACAATAAGAAATAACAATAAGAAATAACAATAAGAAATAACATTAACAATAAGAAATAACAATAATAATAAGAAATAACAATAACCATAAGAAATAACAATAACAATAAGAAATAACAATAAAAATAAGAAATAACAGTAACAATAAGAAATAACAATAAGGATAAGAAATAACAATAACAATAAGGAAGAACAATAACAATAAGAAATAACAATGACAATAAGAAATAACAATAACAATAAGAAATAGCAAAAACAATAAGAAATAACAATAACAATAAGAAATAACAATAACAATAAGAAATAACAATAACAATAAGAAATAACAATAACAATAAGAAATAACAATAACAATAACAATAAAAAATGACAATAACAATAAAAAATACCAATAACAATAAGAAATAACAATAACAATAAGAAATAACAATAACAATAAGAAATAACAATAACAATAACAATAAGAAATAACAATAACAATAAAAATAACAACAAGAAATAACAGTAACAATAAGAAATAACAATATCAATAAGAAATAACAATAACAACAAAAAATAACAATAACAATAAGAAATAACAATATCAATAAGGAATAACAATAACAATAAGAAATAACAATAAGAAATAACAATAACAATAAGAAATAACAATAACAATAAGAAATAACAATATCAATAAGAAATAATAATAACAATAAGAAATAATAATAACAATAACAATAAGAAATAACAATATCAATAAGAAATAACAATAACAATAAGAAATAACAATAAGAAATAACATTAACAATAAGAAATAACAATAATAATAAGAAATAACAATAACCATAAGAAATAACAATAACAATAAGAAATAACAATAACAATAAGAAATAACAGTAACAATAAGAAATAACAATAAGGATAAGATATAACAATAACAATAAGAAATAACAATAACAATAAGGAAGAACAATAACAATAAGAAATAACAATGACAATAAGAAATAACAATAACAATAAGAAATAGCAAAAACAATAAGAAATAACAATAACAATAAGAAATAACAATAACAATAAGAAATAACAATAACAATAGGAAATAACAATAACAAAAAGAAATAACAATAACAATAAGAAATAACAATAACAATAAGAAATAACAATAACAATAAAAAATAACAATAACAATAAGAAATAACAATAACAATAACAATAAGAAATAACAATAACAAAAAGAAATAACAATAACAATTGGAAATAACAATAACAATAAGAAAAAACAATAACAATAATAAATAACAATAACAATAAGAAATAACAATAACAATAAGAAATAACAATAACCATAAGAAATAACAATAACAATAAGAAATAACAATAACAATAAAAAATAACAGTAACAATAAGAAATAACAATAAGAATAAGAAATAACAATAACAATAAGAAATAACAATAACAATAAGGAAGAACAATAACAATAAGAAATAACAATGACAATAAGAAATAACAATAACAATAAGAAATAGCAATAACAATAAGAAATAACAATAACAATAAGAAATAACAATAACAATAAGAAATAACAATAACAATAAGAAATAACAATAGCAATAAGAAATAAAAATAACAATAAGAAATAACAATAACAATAACAATAAGAAATAACAATAACAATAAAAAATTACAATAAGAAATAACAATAACAATAAGAAATAACAATATCAATAAGAAATAACAATAACAATAAGAAATAACAATAACAATAAAAAATAACAATAACAATAAGAAATAACAATATCAATAAGGAATAACAATAACAATAAGAAATAACAATAAGAAATAACATTAACAATAAGAAATAACAATAACAATAAGAAATAACAATAACAATAAGGAATAACAATAACAATAAGAAATAACAATAACAAAAAGAAATAACAATAACAATAAGAAATAACAATAACAATAAGAAATAACAATAGGAAATAACAATAACAATAAAAAATAGCAATAACAATAAGAAATAACAATATCAATAAGAAATAACAATAACAATAAGAAATAACAATAACAATAACAATAAGAAATAACAATATCAATAAGAAATAGCAATAACAATAAGAAATAACAATAAGAA